>JAQIXX010007479.1:0-10768 GCA_034700605.1 Willowsia nigromaculata | reverse complement strand
GATTTTTGCCAAAACCGGTTTTAATCCTAAAACCGGTTTTAGCCCTCTAAAACCGGTTGTAAATTCACACACATAATAAAATTAATGTGGTAAAGAAAGAGGGAGGATTTAGGAAGAACTGGAGCTTTCACTCGTATTCACAAAAAGTTATCAAAGGAACATTTGTTGGGAATTCAGATAAGATACATGAGTATGCAAAATTAGATGAGCTTTGGATAGTTTTTCTTTTGTACATGTATTTGTGTATAGGCTCAGTCATTGTAATTGGTTTTGAAATTTTAACCAAAAGTCTATGCAAATACATTGATAGTAACGTAGAAGTTTGAGGCTCCTTAAAATTATAAAAAACCATATTATATATAATTTAGTAGGCTGCAAAAGAAAATCAAGATTCCATAAACAAGTATAGGTTAGACTACGTTGCCTTTAAAATTTTAAACCACCTGATTTGTTTCTCCACTTGACTGATAATCGCTGTTTGCCTTAGACTCTTACTCTAGTTTTTTCTCTTAATATTATTAATATCAGAATGAAATAGTGAATTAAATGTCAATGAAAATTATCCAGGAACCGACATATCGATTTGTCCTTGGGGAGATACTTAATACCTACTGCTTTGTATAAAATCCTGCACGTGCATGTATGAGTTAAACTACTATTTTCACATTAAATGCGTCATCGGATAAGTTCAAAATTCAGTGGCAATAGAGAACTTTAACAGATACTTGTGTAAGATATGCAAAAATACATTAGGTTTGCAACATATCTCGATTACAGACTTAGTTGCATAAAAAGACATTGCATAAAATTCATGTCTACCCTACAGCCTAAATGTAACAGCGAAAGTCCTTTAAAACGAAAAAATAAACATTACTCCAATATGTAAAAATTTAAAAATCATTCATGCGTCAGGTTATTACTTATTATATAGAATAGTGTATCGAGTTGTGAAAGTTTCTTGGAATTTTATCATGTCAACTACAGTAGCAATATTTTTCCAACAGTGAGTCTGAAACACAGTCCGCCTTTCTATCCATTTTGTTTATTCTTAGCACATCATTCGCGATCACAAGTTCTTTGTCCTCCGGGGATTTCTTCTTTACTGTTGCTTCAAACACAAAATCTCCCAGATTAGTAACAAACGTTACAATATATACCATATATAGTGACGGATGTTTGAAGGACTTTGCTTTCTTGATTTCCTTGAAGGTTGACTGTTTGCAGACATTTGGTAGTAAGCTTTTTATATATTCAATTGCAATCTGAACTGACTTCACAATAAGTGGATTATTCAGATTAGCATCTTGAGGCTCAGAACATACGCAAAATCCATCTGGAATACCAGCTTTTTCACAAGTTCTGTCCTCATCCACAGGTTCAAAAAGAGATTGACCTCGTTGTTGTCTTTTGTACGTGTCATGAGCAAGATTGTCCTTGTCGAATGTTTTCAAAAGATGGACCAACGTCTTGTATAAATCAATATGTGAGGTGAGACGATTTGAATTAACTTTTAGTGCGTGATACCAGTCTGGAAATGAATGTCGTATATGTAACGGTAGATATATCCAACTCATTGATAAATTATCCTCGTACCAACCTTGAACTGTTTCCCGAAACTCTGCATATGTTTCTCCATGATCGCACAAAAATATCAGAATCGTGTTGTTGTACGTACTTATCACCTTTTCAATGTGATTTGCAAATATTTGGTCAACATACTTTGGAGATGTACCACATTCGTGTGATAACGAGGTTAGCCAAACATGTGCAAATAATGGGCTGTTTGTGGGGGCCGGTAAATTCAATATATCCTCAAGAAATTTTAGTATGAATTTTTCAATCTGTTGACCTCCTAAACATCTCATGTAGGACCGGAGAGGTCTAAATTGATATCTCATAACTACCAGCATTAAAGGTCGCAAGTAAAAGTCAACCGGCTTTTCGACAAATCCCTTCTTAAAATAGTTGAATGATGTACCAAGAACTGCATCTTCCATTGTTGTAGTCAAATAACCAACCTTGTTAAATGGTTTAAATAAATAAGTGCAGTTATTCATAGGCACTTGCACATTTCTGTAGCAATACCGCATCATATCACTGATAGTGTTGCCGGCAAGAATTCCAACTGTGTTTGGAAATGTATTTCCCCCAACTTGTGAAAAATATCCAAAACAACATATTATGTTCAGCATCAAATTCAAAAGTGAACATATTCAATGTGAAAGGTAATATTGGGGAATTTATTATAACCTTTTGTATAGCCCTTCATTTCAATTGCTCCTATTTGTTGCAAAACCCGAAGCGTTTTATTGAAATTACGGTATGCATTCAATCGTGACATAGTGTCAACTCCCAAAATTATTACATTGGGTGGTGAATTTTGAGCAGGATTTTTCTTCCAACTTTCTTTCCATGCTTTCATTCTCACTAAAGCTTTGTCGTCTGGTTTGGCCGCAGCTAGAAAATCGCGAGATACAACATCTCCAAAAGTTGGCTGAGATGTTGAGATACAGTGAAGCCGAATGAATTCAGTGTCCACATATTGTGTAGGATGTCTGATGGGATGACATTTGTCTGAATATCTTTAACGTGGTTATAAAGTGAAACAAACTGATTTATTTAATACAATTATGAGACTTCCAACGAAATAGGTAATTACCTGATGACTTTGTCAGTATTCATGTCACTATTCTTTAGAGTTTGTTCAACTCTAATGATCGTTCTATAGGAGCATATAATTGAGTTCCATGTATATCCAGACACTTTTACAGCAGTTAAATTTATATTAATTGTCTATCGTTGAAATAAAATACCTTAGAAAAATTATAGGAAAAAGGTGATTTTGCTATGAATTTAAATATCAGTGGGCTGTGTACATTTCATACCGACTGATTTATATAAGCCCATGAGTGAATATGTTTTTCAGCACATTTTTGATCCCCTTTAAAAAAGTTAGTGCACCGCTTCTCTAGCAAAGTTTTGGCTGCTGAACTCCACGGAGGAAAATCAGGAATTTTGAAGTTGGTTGAATTAATTAATAGTATGTTTTTGTCGTTCCTGTTATTCAGCAAATTTGAACTGTCACATGCCGAGGGCACGACAGACAGGTATGGCCTGTAATAAAAAATATTTGCATAATTCCTGGTTCGTTTTTTATGTAACAGTTTATAGTAAACACAAATCAATTATTAAGTAACTTACGTACTGCATGACTTTTTCTGGCAAAAAGGCGCCTAAACTGGAATGCTCGGTGTGATAAAGAATTGTCAGTATCATTATGCTGAAAACAAGCATGAATAACAATTTTCTAGCAAATGTTCTATAACTTCTTGGCAAAGTCATGTCTGCAGATTTAAATGCAATAGAATTCATGCAATGCTTCGCGTAATAACTAAAAAATTAATAGGACTCACTGGAAGGGAGCTTCACAACAACAACAACAACAACAACAACATGACCCGGTAAAACTTGTATCCGTTTACGAAAATCATTTTCCAGTGCAAAAATACATTAACAGTACATTCAGAAGATAAAAGTTGATACGTGATATTAGTTGATAAAAATGTGCTGTAAGCAGGATTTGAAAACTTGTGGCAGGATACATTACGCAGAAGATTATTAACTGGAGTAAACTATAAGCACATACATAGATATAAAATCTTAAACAAACATGACATACTGTGAAAGTGCATATGAAGTACTATTAATATATATTAAATGGAAGTATATAAGTGGAAATTAATATGCAGTCATGGACATCAAATATGGATATTGGTTATCGTGGGTGACCTGTGTATATAAACCAGAGATAAGCAGAATTAACGGTACTTCTATATAAATTTTAAAGGTATTATTCGGTAAAAAGTCACGAAATTACTCAAACATCAAAGAGCAATCAATCCTTTTATGTTAATACACAATACAAATTTACATGAAATACAGCTTGCTTTAACCCCCTGAAAAACGAGTGATAGGGTAGTAATTTTTTATTTCGTAATTACAAACCCAAAAGCTGTTATCACATTTTACTTGAAGTTATTTTATTGCTAAAAAGTTGATGTTTTGTGTGAAGTTTATAGTTATGTTGGCTTGTTTTGCTTTGAAGTCAGCTTCATAACATGTATTTTGCTTTCCACAACTAGCCAACCAATGTTCTTTTAAAATTCCAGACAGACAAAGACCTCTTGCCCAGTGTATTATGAAATTCTGACTGTCGTGAATATAGTATTAGAGTAGTAGTAGTATAAATTTATTAACGATAAAAAATAACTAAATAACTAATTTTGTGAGTGTCGCAAGCTCACAAAAAACTTGGTTTTTGATTGCTTATTAAAAAAAATTTCATTGGAGTTCTTACTATAGACTATGGATGGAATAATATATCTTTTTAATGTACGTAAGTAGTGTACTGCCTGCTGTTACGTGTTGCGAAAAAATCTTAGTACATTTTCTGGTCCTATCGATTCTTGACCCACGGAAAACGGCACAAAGAGAATTTAATTTTACCGACTTATGCAATTGAATAGGGCCAAGTGAATTATTTCTCAGTTTGGAGAAATCTATATTCATTTACATTCCTAGCTTGATACTACTCTTTCACTTAATCCGATACAAAAAATTTCCAATCAAATTTGTCGAAATCGTTGATTGTATCGATTTCATTTCGAAACTTTTGAACCATTTTACAAGAACCATTACAAGCATTTATAATCAAGCAAATTTGTGCCAGAAATAATTATATCAAATGAAATAGCTACGTTATAGATGCCCATTGCGTATTTGCACAATCGATTTGAGCCACTTGTAACTGACACATAATCCACGTTTCCGTTTTCAACAAACGTATCAGCTTGTTGTTTAATACCCAATATGTAATTACACTTCAAAGTCAAACATACTGGGATTCATTAGTTGCTGCGAAAATACTGTACATAAAACCACCATTGGCTTCGCATGATGATGTGATGGGGACAAAATAATTGAGGATAAAATTACAGTGCTCAAATTTCATAAAGATTTTCTTTAATGATAGAAACTCATTAAAATGCACCGTCATGACATAACAGTCTGCTTGTCCAGTGTCGTTACTTGTTTGTACGTGGGGAAAGTTCGTTATGATGTTGTATATCAATTTGTCCATTTTTAACAAGATCTACTGATGTGATCCTGTACATTTCAGAACACGATAGCTTCAACAAACATTGCCTGTCCTGTCCAGCCTACACTCTATAAATGAAGACAAGAATAAATGACACGAGGAACTTATTACCTTGTGGATTCTAAAAAACGCCCTAGCCGTGTTTCTTCTCTACATTCTTAGAATCATGAGCACAGTCACTGGGTCTCTTAGTAATCACGTACCTTTTCTCGTGCCCAAAGCTGAGAGGTTTGCATGCACGTTTTATCCGTTTTATGTTAAGCCAATCCCTTGTAGCTACCAAAATTGCACATTTTCATTAACGTGCTTATTCTGAGCTAAATTACATAATTAGCAAAACGTAATGACAAGATAAACCCATAATCTTTAAATGCAATAATAAAACTCTAACGTTTTAGTTTCCTTTCACTCAAGTGTCAAACTTCTTCCAAAAGGAAGACGCATGATTGTTAGAGTGGCTTGAATACATGCCAAAGAAAACTTTAGGTCATTCGTAATTCCCTCAAGACATATTTCAATGTTGCGTGATACAACTAGTAGATTGCGTATACGTGACGCGACTTTATAAAAAGTCGTTCTTATTTGCAGTTCACGTCTGTACACAAGTAGAGAACCACGTTGTAAGACAAAATTTGAATTTTTCTTGAATATTTGAGATACATTTTTTTTCAACCCATTAATAAACTGACAACTTTCTCCAGCTTATAACTCGATTGTTGCCAAAATTATTGTAAACTACATGAACCCCATTTTGCAATAGTGAATAAATTTTTTCTTATTCTATATTTCGCACATTTCACTTGAGATAGGTATCAACGTATCGAATAAAAACTAGATTTATTGACGAAATGATGGGCAGCAGCTCAGGGACAGCGAATTCTATAAATTCTAATATATAGTACAAGGACAGCTAACATTATATGTAAATCAGCTTGTCCCGAAAAAACTTTACTAAAATATCCAAAAACATTCATCAAATTGTTGTTGAACTCAATCTAATAGCAACGATTCTAAATGTTGGATTCAGTTTCTGAATTATGATTTTGCCCCTTTCCATTCCAGAACTACAAAACAGGAATGTCAAAATCATTCAAATTTTACTTAAACTTCTTTATAAAGGAGTAAGAGTTTATTATGTGCAGTTGAACTCTTTGATATATATATAACTGATATGACGATACTGATCAAAGATATGAAGAAGTTTGAATTTTGTAAGGAATTGAAATTTGATTCCTTTATATTTTGACTACGTATTATGAAACTGTTAGATTTATTTCATCCGAAACAGAACCAAGTTTCCTCTTTCTTTGATATACTCATGTACATATATGTTACATAATGTATCTATACATATCCTTACCAATATTTTAAGTTTTTTGTCTGAAAGCTGATTTTGCATATACGGAACGTTATATTTTTCATTCTGCTTAAATTTAAGGTTGTTCTGTAAGTTTACAATGTTTCTTATGAGTTTTGTTTTTCAAAGTAAACATCTTACATAATAAACTAGTTTAGTCGCTAAGTGGAAATGGCTAAGATGTTTGATATACCTAAGTTAAAATTAATAACAACCTAATATTCGAGAACGTCTCTTCCAGTCTCAATGGTCTATCGCAGCTTAATATACAAAAGGAAACTGCTGAATCACGTTTACAGTAGTGACAGCACACTACATTTCAAATATTGAACATTACCGAAAATGTTGTGTAACAAGTCATACATAGGCTTGCTATAAAGGAAGTTTTTTAATTTAATGAAAATTGTAGCTTAGATAAAACTGTTATTTTATTAAGGTGTGACTTGAAGTGGATGATTTAGACTGAGTAAAAAATAATGATTAAAAACATGTCGCACGATATTACCATGACAACCTGACCTTGGGCTTAGTCAATAGCAGCGGCATTAGGAATTCAATGCCAAAATAAATGTGAGTCCATATATATGCAGCAATCAAACTTAGACAAATCCACTAACCTAGTTTTAGGCCTTGCTTGAACCACCAATCCATATCCATACATAAGTATGTCTTGTGGAACTTGTAATAGAAAGCGAAACTTACACTTACTTAAATTACATGGTAATGAAAAAAGGTGGGACCCAATTATTATTTGTGAAGTAAAAGAGTTTCAATTGGGAATTGACATTTTCCCTCATACCAACGCATCATTGCAATTTCATTGAGCACCTGATTTTCTTTAGATGTTTCACACATTCTAAAGCTACCTGCGTTAATTGACGTTTTATTACCATGTTAAAACCAATGGATAGTTACAAACAAAGTTTTTTGAAATCTATTGAAATTACAACCCAGCAGGAATCAAATGCACTTTATAAGTGCATGCGACTACTATTATGCTTTGGGAAGATTTGTGGCTTTCACTCTATTAGTGGACTATTCTCTACGACTGTGGGAATAGACGCTCTTGCAGTGAAGTAATACGAGTAGTTATAAGTAAACAAGCTTAAATTCACTGCAATTATCACATCCATCAATATTTTCCTGTCGTAAGTTAGATTTAGTGGCAACCTTTCAATTTTGTGGTTATAGGAAAGGCGGTATCATCGGAGTATATCCTGTCGTTGTGCTGTTTGCATTGGCGCTTAAAACAGGACAAGCTGCTTTCAAACTGATAAATAATGATGCCAATAGGAGCATATTGGACGTAGTTGAAACTCTAGACAACTTTCTGGTTCAAACACGTAGCCTGATTGTTGTCGCGTTTCTCTACCAAAAAGCTGAAAAGTTAATAGTCTGCTTTCAAAAATGGGAAGAAACTTCCGGCAACAACAGAAGCACAAAAATAAATGAGAAACTATACATTCTTGTAAATGCTGGGATTGTCCTCACAATGGCATCTGGGATCGGGGAGAACACTATGTATCATATTATGATGCTTGGTCTTGCTACAAACTCAACAGCAATTGAAACCCAACCACCAAATCTGATTGAAAGATACTGGAATTTATTTTGTGGTGAATATCATGACTGGACTTCTTACAATAAAACTGCTGCAATTATCCATTTTGTAGCTGACAAGTGGACAGTTTACGCTTGGAATTTTGGTCACATATTTATCTCAGTGTTTGCAATTCTTATCTACAAACGATTTGAAGCACACAACAAATATGTTTCAGGCATTTTACAAAATACGAGCCATGTCGTGGATGAAATAATGTGGCAAGGCTTTGTAAACACACATGAAAGACTTGTTGACGATTTGAATTATTTTTGTGACTTCCTTTCTCCAATAGTCTTCTCTTGCTGCTGCACTGACATATTTTTTCTAGGAACATACTTCCATTTTCTTTTGCAGCCCTCATATGTTTCAGTGATTGACTACTACAGGATCATTCACAGATATTGGTCTTCTCTTCAATTTATTTTGAGAAGCCTTGGAATGCTTATTTTCTGTAGTCAAATCAATGAACATGTCCATACATTTGGCCAGATTCTTAGAAAGTGTCCTGTTGGCATGCTAACAAAAGAGGTAAGAAAATACTACCGGCATACAATAATATGGGATAACAATAGGTAATAATGAACATATGTAAAATAATTAATATTTTGTTTTAGATGAAGCGTGTGGAGTCCGACCTACGAACGGGAACATATGGATTAAATGGGTTAAAGTACTTCACAGTCACTAAAGGATTTATTCTTAACGCTTTGAATGTTATTTTAACATTTGAAATAGTATTGCTCCAGGCACATTCCAAACCATGAGTTAAAATTTGAAATCCCGCATTATATACGTAAAACGTATATTTGCATGTAATATAGTTTTTTAATAAGTTGAAACCATTTCAATGAGCACCTGGTGGCCAAATCAGTAATAAATAAATATCCCGGCCAAGGTTACTCAAAGATTGTGTTGAAAATATTCACATCGTTTTCTTGTGATTATTCTCATATATATTTGCCATGCACATTCCTAAACAACGCTAATACCTTCTATCGATATCACGGACCTATGACAAAATTATTAACGCTTCTTTATGCTGTCTTTTTTTATTGGTTACAAGAAGTAGAAAGTGGACAATAATGAAAAATTATAGGTAATTTTTATAGACATTATTTAGCTTGTTTCCTTGTACCGGTATACCAAGCTACTCTAAATGTCACTGACTCGTTCCAGCAATTCATTTTACCACGAAAAAGATTACATAAGAGCATTAATGATTAAAACAGAACATGTGTTAAAAAATAGTTTCTTACCTTAGCTAAAAGTTTGGTACATTATTTGGTATTTTTTTTACTAAAGTCAATTTTCCAACATATGAATTTAAGATTTTGTAAGTATGTCAATCATAGTCTTGAACGTTTTTGGTACCTTTGAATCATGTTTTTAACATATCTTGTAAAGGCAGATTTTTAAGAGATCAAAGCATATAATGCATATTTAGATTTTATGAATTTTGAAGGCAATACATTCGAAGAATATTATATCACTTAAAAAGGTATGTGAAGCAGTGTCATTTTGAGGTTTCCTGTCTCTTCTAACGCAGATATATATGATAAGCGTAATTAATTCCACGAAATCCAGAGTAATGTTTTTAACTACTTCATAGGCTTCAAATGGTATTCGAAGGACAGCTTTTTTGAATTGAAGTTAAAATATGGACTGCTGTTTAATTTTGCCGCTTTAAATCAAGTTGGTCGCCCGAAGTAAATAACATAGAGATCATACATCATGATGGTTCTATAGAAATGTTTACGTTATTTCTATTGCTGATGCGTAGTAAATCTAATACTAACCTTCAGGAGTAAACATACGATTTGAATAAATACAGGTACAAACAACAAGTCAATGTGGAAAACCTACAGATGAATGACTTTATGCCTTAACTTTGAAGTTCACGTTTTTGCTTTCACTTATTTCTTGTCACATGAAAGGCTTCAGGCATAGTAATGTTATTCGATTTTTTTCCAAACGCTTCTTCTATCTGTGATTTTAAAAAAACCAGATAGATGAACACAACTTCTTTGATCATCTTTTTTTAGATGATCGCGTTCAATATCCGTAAAGCCTGAAAATTCTCAGAGGAAATTTGACCCTTATCACTTTTTCAAGCAACCATTTTTACAAAGGATGGTTTTGCCTGAAGCATGAGTGATTTTCATATGCAGTATGTAAAATCTCTTTACCACAATTTAGACGTTGTGACATTATTCTTTAAAACATAATCGCAGATGTGAGGTTACTTCAAAACTTTGCAATGGAAGCTTTTATTTTTAGTAGCTGAATTTTGTTGTTATTGTATTACATGGCATATATGTTTATAAGTCAATCGACTTTCATATAAATGATGACGTGGCGACACAAACATTCTGAAATTTCTTCAACCCTAATTATCGATTTTAAAATGTACCAGTCTCACAGTAAATAATGGCAGTATATTCTGTTGATTTGATTTATTTCGAAAAAGTTCTTTGAGATCGAGTAACATCCACGACAGCTAAATTTACACAAAAGTGTATATACCGTAAAATCCCAAATAGACGTCCCGGCGTCTATTTACTCCGCCGATTTTATAGATCATAGACGCCGGGGCGTCTATTGGGAGGGGGCGCGTGATAAAGGGAGGCGTCTATTTACATCTAAGACTTTT
>JAQIXX010007478.1:0-10768 GCA_034700605.1 Willowsia nigromaculata | reverse complement strand
AGGACCTAACGCCCAGCTCGTCATTTCCGCCGGAGGAGAGTCCATCGTCGACCAAGAGGGAGATATCCTCCAAATCACTGACCAAGACAGCACTGACGCCGCCAGTATCAACAATGTCTCCGTTTCCCAGATTGCTGAAGCCAGTGAAGGAGAGACCCTCGATGCCCTCGGTCTTGAGATCTCCAACGCTCAATCAGGATGGGCCGGCGCCGCCGGAGAAGGTGCTTCCGCTGCAGATGCGGCATCCTCCCTCACCGTCAACCAGCTCGCTTCTGGTTTGGGAATGGCCAAGCCTTAAACAATCTTAAATATTATGGGATTTCAAAGACAAACTAAATATTTTTGGTGCTACTACCTGTTATAAGACAATTTATTTAAATAGAGCGTTTTAGTGATTTGCGATTTTAAAATAAATAACACGATTTTTTAGAAGAAATATTTTGGAAATTTTTGGTCCATTTATTTTCATGGTCAATTATTTTGTCTGTATCATTCAAACAATCAGTGCATCTTGACTGTATCATCCTATTTATCTGAAATAATAGCATTTAGCAGGAGAAAAAAATTTGGTTGGACGATTAAGACAATTCGCTCGCATACCTAGTTTACTTTATCAAGAAATGAAAATGTTGCGGGTGGATATAATATCTCCAAGAAAAAAGGAACGTCAGTGCAAAGTCATTGTTGTAAAAACACTTTCATCCAAT
This sequence comes from Willowsia nigromaculata, assembly GCA_034700605.1. Taxonomy (NCBI): domain Eukaryota; kingdom Metazoa; phylum Arthropoda; class Collembola; order Entomobryomorpha; family Entomobryidae; genus Willowsia; species Willowsia nigromaculata. The sequence continues at coordinate 10,061 of JAQIXX010007478.1, read as the reverse complement.
GAATGATTTTCTCACTAGCCAAGCTTCACCAGACTTGTAACTTTATTGAGAACAAATTCTTCAAGATTTAGGAATAAAGGTTAAAGTGACTTATTAAAAAATCTTGAAGATTGAATATAAATCTATTAAATTTGGCAGGGTGCAATGTATCTATTATTCATTTCTTCAAGCTGCAAAAGTGTGGATTGCAAAATTTTCCCTTGCCTCTGATAATTTTATCTAAAGGAATCTTAGGACAAAAGCTCCAGCAAAACATTATGTAACAGTCAAGGAAATAGTTCAAAGATGGCAGGTAATTTTTGACCCTGCAAAATGCGGACTTTTCCCCGCGTTTTCAATTTTCTCTCCAAATCATAAGATCATGTACGGATTTCTGCGCGCGCGCAAAATCATGCGTTTTTGAATAATTATTTTGAGGGCAAAATCATTGTAAACGCATGCAAAAACATTTGAAAGAACATTTTATGTTCACTTAAATATATCTTGTAGAATTGTTTTAGCAGCATATAGTGGCAAGCATATTGGCCCTGAAGGTTTAGCTCAATATATTAGGCAGCAGAATATCTATCTACATTTAAGAAATGTCATGAGTTTTCTCAATACACATTTTCGTCATATTATACTATTTTGTGTTATACGTTAAAGTCGAAGGTTAATTTCTCATCGCCAGCTTCTTACGGCTCAAATAATTTAGAAGGGAAGTTAGTTTTTAAAAATTGATTCATTTCAAAGAGATTAGAACCTTACAGAGACGGTCTTACAATGTCTATCAATATGACATGTCTGACTTAGTAATTCAAGAGTAAAACACATTGTACAAATGTCATGTCACTTCACTATTCCCATACACAAATTGTCAAGAAGACTTTCTGCTTATCAGTAGCTTATGCTTCTCCATAAGTATGTGATATGCAACTTGTAGTGTTTGTTCCTTAACGTGCGTAATTTTTCAGTATGTCAACATGAATAAGCTTAAAACATTGGAAATTTTGTTATAAAATATTAACAAACATGTACTATAGATGGGTATATGGGCAAATAATATAATTTACTTTAGTAGTATGGGCCAAACTAATATTTTTTAAAGTAATTTTTTTGCAAAATCATGCTTCTCTTGGGAATTATAATTGCACGCAGAATAATGTAAATTGAGTGCACGCCAATGTCCGCATTTTGGGTGCACGAAATAGAATTTAAAATGCGCGCAGAATCATTGAATATGGGGGATCAATAATATATTCTCAATCCTAAATCAAGTTTTACATAAAACCAAAATTCAACAGATGTCCATGCTGGGCTTTTGCAAAGTTTTATTAATTTTAAAAACGAATATACATTCTCTGTTCTACTTTTGACTAATTGTTAGTACAATCACTGAAAGGGAGAGAAATAAACATATTCGATGATATCCAAAGATTTGTAAATTTCGTGATCAAATAATATTTGTATTTGAGCTTTAAAATTGTAGATTTTCTTTGAGTCCATTAAATAACAATAATTTTTTTCAACTAAGATTTGTTCAAAAGAATCTCTAAAGATGAATAAATCTGTTCGTTAAGGCGTCATCTTCCATCCTTCCAATTACCTTTGTTTGTCAAAACTGTTTTAGTGGTGGTTTCTTTTAAATATGAGGTTGCTGGAAACTGTTATTATTGTCTTTCATCGAAATCGTTTATAAATTAGGTACTCTGTTCACATGAAAATATCACCTTTCATAGTTTTATATGAAAATATGGAAAAACCAAAATAAGAGGATGCAATGTTTGAAGCATTATGCTGAATATCATATAAGCTTATGGTCAATTGATTGCAATATTTAATGCTTGTTTTGAATTGACTATTTTTGAAATAAATGTAGAAATTTGATATATCATGTAAGAACATGATTCCTTCGTTTTCACATGTTGCATGTATGTTCAAAGTGCAACTTCTTCATTACCTTTGGTTTTTGCATTCTATGTCCATTATATTGAAAAGAATTCGAAGCGGAGACACTGTATTTTGAAAAATGCTCGTATTGAATCAGCACGCCAAATGCAATGGAACTTTCAGCACCCATGTAAGAAAGGGAATCTGATTGATAGAATTTCTGAAATGCTGATATTCGAACCGCTTTTGAAGGAGCACTCATAAGTTCCAAATTTCACTAATATATTTTCATCATTATTTCCATTGCTTTCTCTTCATTCCTTGTTTTTCACCGTCAGGACGTTTTCACGTTACATAAGAAAAGATACCAAAATATTAAGAGGAAACGGAAAATTGTGACGGATATATAAAGAGATCGTGCTGCCTCTCTGGAATGCTGAAATTCGCAAGAATCGATTATTTTCACGACATTAATCATTTGCAATGGTAGTTTCAGGTACTGAATTCCGTAACAAGTATAAGAAAACAAGCGAGGAAACGGTTAAAATGTATTTTTAAACTAAAAGGAAACGCAACAGTAAACAAAGCTTTCAGAGGTAACGTATCATTCGATTCGGATAACACAACGGGAAATATGATAATCTCCATGTCAGAATGCTTTGAAGTTTATGACATGTTCAACCTTGTCTTAAACAGAGAAACTCACCTAACGTGTGGCTGGTTCTACACGGATAGCTCTGAATGTTCTTAAATCTACTGACTTTCTCTTGCAAATGACATGACAAATGGATTTTGTTGCATTCAAAAGGGCGATAAGTTAAATAAAGACAACTACTTTTGCGATTCTCCCAAGGCTCCAAATCGCATTATTCCTAGAATCTTTCTACACTACCTTAGGTAGTCTAGCTAGAAGATATTTCAGTGCAACTAGTGAGAACCTCTATAAAATATTAGTACCAAGTTCTTAGAGAGCCAAACGCAAATGCGATTATTTGTACTTATTCAAATTCCAGCTTCGAGACGAAACGCGGTACGTGTCTATCGGAAAACCACTTATTTTAAAAGTAAATATTTATTTACGAAACAAAATTTTATTATTACTGCAGTCTTCTATTTATTAACTTTGTATGATTATGTTAAAATGATAAAACAAGGTAAATATTTTTGTAACTCTGTAGAAACTAATAAGAGATCGTGGAACTGAGTCTATGAATGATATGACGATCGGTTGAATTGAGAAAGTTGGTTTGGAGAAAGGCGCCATCATAATCCAGGCAACTAATCGGGAAGCCCCCTCGTATTCAATTCGAATGCTCTTTGGTGTAATACTAATGTACACTGGCTTCCTGTAGTTTTAGAAACGTATCATTAAAATTACTTCTTGTTAGTTAGTTTGCAGCTTGAACTTGCCATATAAAAACAGAACGAAATAAGTAGAAAATGTGAAAGCTAGAGCAATAATAACAGAGTTAGATCTTTTCTACACAAACTAATTAGAGCTTTTCAATACCGGGTGAGAAAAGTTGCTATGGATTTATTTTCATTCTTTCAAAGCGATGCTTTCTCAGATGAAGCATCTCTTATGGTTCATGAACTTCTACTAAAAAGAAGACGCAAGCATAGAAAATTCATTAGCTTAGTTAGATTTAAACGCTATGGATCTCTAGCTAATAGCATCTCTCTTTTGTGTGATCATTTATGCTGAGTTAAAAAAAATTAAATATCATGATTTATGTGTTTGTAAAAAAGAATTAACCAGACATTTTGATAGGCATGCGTGAAAGTTGGGATTGGACATATTTAATTTTTTTAAACCCGACATAATCTGAGCATTTGAAAGTTTTGACTCCCAAATTGGCACCATATTGTGCTAATGGCATACACTATAAATATGCATTACGCTTAAATTAGAAGGAAAATATTTTCAGCAAAAACATATCAGGTTATTCAATTCAATTCATATCAATATTCCCAATAAGGTTAACTTATTGAGAATGCCCCAATATAACAAAATTAGAACAAGGAAGGAATTGGTGTGTTAGTTCCACAGACGTTGAGCTGATATACCAATACATTTTTTCGATCAATTTGTCAGCAATACGAAATAAAAATTCTTGCAGGCTAAGAGAGCATCGGGTCCCGATAAAATAAGATTAGAACTGTATGAAAGTTTTGAGCTCCACTTTTTGTTTCTCTACTGGTATATTTAAACCTCTTTTGGATTTCGAGTACAGTGAGTAGGCACAGCAGGGAAATTTTACTTTCATTCGGAATTATAAAGCCTATGCGCTGTCGGGTTTTCTGGTTAATTCAGATTCTCTATATCTTTTCGTATATGTAGTTCAATATATTTTTTCTCTGGGATGCTACTAACATCATGACTTACTTTATAAATTGCTAAAGCCTATGATAATAAGAAAAACTTCTACGGCATAATGACTTTCCATAGCCGTATGTATCATCAACGTACTCAAAATTCGTAGGGTAGCTAATTATTTGCATGACAAAATACTATCTTAAGTCTACGTTAACCAGAACATGTATTATGATCATTGATCATAAATATTTCACGGAGAACACAGAAAGCATGCTAATAATTGCTTAAGATTAAAGATTTACGACCCCTTGGGACATCCTGTCTTAAAGCTAGTTCCTTCCCTGGCCTCTTTTATCAACATACCTAGATCAATTATGTACGTAGGTGTGTATGACATGAAGATAATAAAGTGTTCCCTTAACGGATGTTACTTATAATCACATAACATGTATATGAAGTAACATGGGATCATATAACCGATTTCAAACCCGGAAAAAGTCATTCCAAGGAGAAAGTCTGTCTATCTGGAATTTTCCTAATTACTCTGTGTGTTGTAAATACTTTTTTTGTATTCATATTCATAAGCATGTGTAAGGCTTTTGAAAAGTTTATATTGGGTACCTTTAGAATAGTTTGGAGGAATATAAATACACGCAACTGCATTTGGGTTTTCTAGTTTATTCAGATTCTCTATCTGAATTATCTATTCTCTCTTTTCGCATATGTAGTTCAACATATTTTTTCTGTGGTAAATATGCCATTAACATCAGGACTTACTTTAGAAATTGCTAAAGCCCATGATAATAAGAAAAACGTCTACGGTATAATGACTTTCCATAGCCGTATGTATCATCAACGTACTCACAATTAGTAGGGGAGCTTATTATTTGCATGACATGTAAGACAAAATACTATCTTAAGTCTACGTAAGCCAGAACATGTATTATTATCATGAATATTTCAAGGATAACACAGAAAGTATGCTAATAATTGCTTAAGATTAAAGATTTACGACCCCTTGGGACATCCTTTTTTAATGCCTTAAAGCTAGTTCCATCCTTGGCCTCTTTTATCTACACAACTAGATCAATTATGTACGTAGGTGTGTATGACATGAAGATAAAGAAGTTTTTCTTTAACGAATGTAACCTATAATCACATAACATGCATATTAAGTAACATGGGATCATATAGCCGATTTCAAAACCGGAAAAAGTCATTCCAAGGAGAAAGGCTCGAGTGTCTGGAACTTTTCCAATTACTCACTTGTGTTGTTAATACTTTTTTGTATTCAAATTCTTATTTTTGATCAGGATAGCTGTTGATCTCCATCTATCTGGCTCTACAGGGCTGACGTTGGGTTGATATACCAATAAATATTTTTCGATCAATTTCATTGGATTACGAAATACAAATTCTTGCTGACTTCGAGAGCAGTGGTTCTGGACGAAGAAGGATTTGAACTCCGTGAAAGCTTTACCTCCACTTTTTGTTTCTCTACTGGTATATTTAAACCTCTTTTGAAATTCTAGTGCATTGAGTCGACTCAACAGGGACTTTTACTTTCATTCAGGGTAGCGAAACCTCTAAGCTGTCGGGTATGTTAGTTTTAAAGGATTCAAATTTTCTACAATCTGTCGTAAACGTAGCTCAATATATTGTCTCTGTGGGATACTACCAACATCAAAATCAGTTTAATAAAAGCTCATGATAATAAGAAAAAAACTTCTGCCGTCCAATTACCTTGCATACCTGTGGATAGCATCAAATCAATCAGAAGGGCTTGTTATTGTGTGTTTGACATGCAAGACAAAAGACCATTTTAAGACGTAAATTAGCACGTATAATTATTATTATGAATATTTGGCAGACGACACGGAAAGCACGTCAACAAATACCTTAAGATGGAGGATTTACTTTCACTTGAGAAATCCTTTTTGTGCAGCATTAAAGCTAGTTCCATCTTGAGCTCGTTCATCAATTATGTAGGTAGGTGTGTGTGACATGAAGATAATGAGGTTTTCCTTTGACGGATGTAACCTACATTCGCATTACATGCATATGAAGTATGCAACACGAATTCATGCAACCAATTTAAAAACCTCAAAACGTCAGAAATAAAGCTGACGGGTGGAATGTGTATAAACTCGCTGTCTACTCACGAGTACGAGAACTGTGAATATTAATATTTGGTATTCATATTTCTTGGTTGAATAGCTTTTAATTTGCCTCGATCTGCCTCCATATTTGGGTACTTCTTCAAAACGAAAGTCAAACAAAGAAAAAAAACGAAAGGCTTTCATTAAAACTGAGATGTGAGCAATGTGGCATGAAACGTCATATTTCATTTCTCGTTTTAAAAGATTGTTTAGTAAACAGCACAGATATGTACCCTTCATACGTAAATACACCTTGCCATTACTTTCGATCCCTGGTTCTCACGACCTACTTGCTAAGTTCATAGTCAAGTAAAAACTTCTCTTTTTGGCATTACGGTCTGTGCGGATGGCTTGTACTCCTTCTAAACCGAATCGAGATACTTTTAAAACATGGAAGTAATGTCTGTTCTCGTTTTACCCACAATGTGAGCCTAATAAATAATGATAACTTTGATTTGAATACTATGAGAATTACATAATAGGATAACCAGAGTAAGAGGAAATATGCAATAAAATTGCGAAAATAAACATGCAAATAGACACCAAAAATCGGCAAAATAGGACATGAGATATGACAAATTTTCGCAAATTTTTACGTATTTGCATGAAAAATCAAAAAAAAAGTTTCTTGCCAATTTCTATTTAATATGCACGGTCATTAGGATAGTATTTTGCTCATACGATGGCATACTACAATTCACATAAATTGTATGTTTACGTACATAAATTCGTGCAGATATAAAAATACTTAAAAAACTTTCTGGAAAATATGTCCTATTTTAGTTCAAAAATGTCTAAAATATGACAAAAATGTCCTAAAATGTGAGCGTACATGCTAAAATAGGACGAAATATTACAAATAAGCAAGGATGAAACCATTTGTTTCTACATGATTCGTTCACATGTCAAACATTTTGTGATGGGCGAAGTAAAAAAGAATAGGACAAATTCTGTTTCCTCTTACTCTAATGATAACTATTGCTCGTATAACACAGACTTCTAAATGTAATACAAAATGTATGTATTGAATTCTTAGTAAGTTATTACATTATTTGCAAATTTGGACTCACCCACTCACAATACATTTTAAATTCAATGACATTTGCGTAATATCATCATAAAAATTTGTAGTTCTTATGCAATGGGTTGCTGGTGCCTGCATAAGTATTCAGAAATGTGGAATTGGATACTTCTAGAACCGGAAAAAGGGTTAAGATTAAAGTCATAGAGAAATTACGGTGTTTGCGTAAAACTGACACCAAACCGGGGCTTTCATGAATTTGTGAGCAATATTAACGTTTATCATCTACTTCTGTTAAGGAGAATCTTCTTCCCAAGAAAAATTAAAGGAACCAACTTTCCTGCAGATTTGCCAGATTTTCAATCATAATATTGAATTTGCCTACTTGTGTAATATCCTTCAAGAAAAAATCATACATTTAAATTTTTATTTGTACTCCCATCCTGCCGTGTCAACATTGGTTTGAATTCTAATTTCGTGCTCAGTTAAAACTTGTTTAATTAAAAATAACCTATATTTTCATAAACGGAATGTACATAGTTTATAATACTCTATTAGTCCTTTTCAATGAATTTTAATAATTTGGAAAAGGATTTCTCCCTCCTGTATCAAATAATTTTACTCATTTGTTTCACAGGACTGGAGATGCTCTAGACATATATGGACTCGGCAAGTCTCAAGCTGAGTTATTCTTATGATTTTTTATTTAAAGCGTGCATCAGATTTTGTTTCAAGTGAGCCGAGATGACAGGGCGGTACGGGGAATGAAAATTTATTTTAGAGAAAATCTGAGTTTTCACTCCAACGAACACTTTTTTGGCGACATGTGCATATAATTTAGCACCAACATATCAAGTAAGCCCGGTAATTAATGTCAGAGTTAATTCAGGCGGTTTTATGTGTCTCTAAAACCATTCCTAAAAAACAGTTACAATTAATGTAAGTATTTCAGCTTAAAACTTACCATGAAATCCTCATGTTGCTTCGTTCGGTTTCAATCGCTTTCTGCACAGACAATGCAAACGTCTCCTGAGGCTTTAAAATCTTTTGGGACACTTTCCGCCCACTTTCGTTACACCTCTGAAAAGAAATAATTTTCTCATGTTTTTATGTTGCCTTCAATGTAACCACATCAAACCTGAAGCGCAAAAAGGATATAAAGAAAGTATAAAGCATAAAAAGGAGATGAAAGTCTTATTTCAAGTACACATTGTGAAGTATGCTTTAGCAAAGACCGCACATCTTCCTTTGATATTTACTTATGCTCGTTATTCACGCACCTTGACACCAGTTTCAGTCCCACTTTTCTTGACTCTTTTTGCTATAGTCAAAACAAATTTTAAACTTCATTTTCCCCTTTCTTTGGAATACGACTTGTGTCAGTCCTCCTCATTTCTTTTCAAACTGCAAGTTTCCGATTGTCATAAAGTCCTTTGCAAGATAGGACGGGGCTTTAGCCATCTAGTTTTCTGTTCATTACCAGACTGACGATGGGAACTTTTCTCTGGAGAATTTGAAGAATAGCTGGTTACTATGCAATAACTTATTGCTTACTGATTAAATAATATAAAGTTTCATATCCAATCAAACCGTCGCACAAATTCTCTTAAAGTTGTCATATTATTTCCAGATCTTGAAAGTTTAATTGCTTGAATTAACCATTTTCAATAAGCATCCCTCAAGCTAAACTTTGAAAACCTCAAGTCACATGACATAACACTAAAATAAAGTTAGACCTAATATTTTCTAGGAAAGAGAAAATCCTGATTTTCTGACTTCAGTCGACGAAAAAATGATGACATTCTGATGTTACGAAATGCGAATCTTCATAACAGTTTTCTGTGCAATCATGGCAATCTCATGAAAGCCATTAATGGATAAAAAATCTAACCTCATGTTTAAAGATTATATTAGAATCTGATTTTATGTAAAAATATACTATTCTCCTATTGCCCGTCATGTTCATTTGTTCATTATACCAAACACATTTGGGTTTGTCAACTGAGAACGAGAGAAAAAGAAAGTAAATTTTTGCGAGAGATCATCTCTTTGTCTACGCATATACCTGTCCATATAAGTTTCACTTTCTCCACATTACTTTGAGCTTTCACCACTCTGTAGTCTGAAGTAACTCCAAAAGCCTGTACTGCTCAGCCCTCAGTTTGGGTCTGAACGCAGAGCTGGTGAGTCCGCTTGCAGTTCTGTGCGTGGAGAAATAAGCTTAAAATAGTTGGCTAGCCCATCTATCATAACAACATACAGGATGAAAATTTGAACCGAAACACTGCTAAGAATTATGTGCAAGTGCCAAAAAAATGGTTCATATTTCAGATAAACTGTCAAAAATTGATTTCAGGAGTTGTTTTTGCAAGAAACATCTGCAGTTTACGTGTGAGTGGTTACTTGAAAGGAGCTACCCAAATTACAAATTTTGTCGGCTGAAATTAACACATAAATGAAAAATGAGTGAAAACGAACATGTGAAGATGTTTACAGAAGATCCTTTTCATAATAAGAGCTTCGTGTATGAAGATACTGTAGCTAGACTCAACAATTTAACGATCAACGTACTCAACACCACTTTGGAGAAAGTTATCGGAATGCTAACTGATTGGCAGAAGGAGGATCTGATGGAGATTGACTCAGAGTTGGGAGTTGAGTGTCTTCTCAGAATGTGGTTTCAACACAAAATGGA
>JAQIXX010007477.1:0-10768 GCA_034700605.1 Willowsia nigromaculata | reverse complement strand
CTGTGGATAAAAAGTCCTCCTGCTTACATTGCTTCTCCTCTTTATATACACGCACACATGCAACTATTTAAAGAAAAGTTTGTAATAAAATAATAATAACAATGCAGTAGCACAATAAAGCAACTCACATGGTATAATATATGTGATATGTGTGTTAATAGTAAGAGAGACAACATCATCATCATTCATCTCTGGTATGGTGCATTCACCAAAAAGGTAGAGAACTCAGATATTTTCGTTATAAAGTGCATCGTACAAAGAGCTCTTTTACTATATCCCAGCATGGCAGTAAGTTTAATATGCTTTGTATGATATTCACTCGCCCCAAAACAAAATACATGTGAGTTCGTTTGTTACCTGCAGTAGCCAGCATTGAACGGCAAAACTACATCGTCCATTACTCATTGCATATTTGAGTCCCTGATAAACCGTCGTGATTGTTATTTCCTAGCGTAAAAAGCAACTGCGTACAACAACAATAGTTACCTATCTAAACACCAAACCAACAGAAGTCTGCTCATCAGCTTACTTCACTTCACTCAGGCATCAGACTCAACGCAGTTCTCACTTTGTACTGCATACATCTCATCATCACACCGGTGATCTTATGATAATCATTTGTAACAATCAGTTGTAACCTGCATCATCACAATGTGATTATCGTATGAGTAAGCGATACAGATTGAACACTCATACCATAATAACGCATGCTGTTGAGAACTGGTAGAACTTAAAATCATGGAGCTGGGGCATTGCATTTGCCGTATTAGTTCATCTCTGTCGCTCCAAACACATACGAATTTTTCTTGTCTAACATGATCGAAATCAGAAGTTGCCAGTCAGGCTGATCCATCCTTCCGTGCCTGACCTGTCATTAGAAGGAAATATCTTATATTTCTTTAATCATGAAGTTTTCAGTGGACAAAAACTGTCAACCAAACGTTTCAATGTCAATACGTGTACGTGCCTAGTTTCTTGGTTTATTGTCATTGTGAAAAAATATACTAAATTAAGGACACCAAGAGTGTGTCGGTACATGTGCTCTGTATGCAGTTGAGAGAAAATGTCGATTTGAATCGAAAGTGACTGATAGCTCATTTTCGTAGTATTACATAAGACGCAAACACTTTCGTGATATCGCGTGTGCGTGTAGAAATCTTGAGAAAGAAAAAATATAAAGGATTGTGCTGCACATTACTCATTGAAAGGCAGGCAGATGTATAGGTATGGTAAATCCATTCATCAAAACTTTCTTGCCTCGTAATAATTTGCTACGTGCTAAGCCCTATAAACTTGTGCTTGCTAGTTTCCAGTGTTTCGCAACGTGATTTTTCTCCCCTACTGCCTAGCACACAAAAAGTTGTTGAATTAAGGAGCAGCAAAATACCTACCTGACATCCAATTTGTTTATTCGACGGTTGATTGGTTTTCCCTCAACAATAACTGGTCGAAACTACACGAGTACTATTCCATACTAATCTGATATAACAACGAACTACACACAGTTGGGCCTGTTTTTTAAGCGGTAGATTGTTGATTCATTGACTAATATACTGAAGCGTTATGCCTTCATGTAAATTTTTGGCCAACTGAAGAAGCCAAAAACTTGTCCACATTTTCCAATTCCACATTCTTCACACATCTTTGTGACCATCTTAAAATTCAACTTGAGCACGGTTTAAAAAAAAAAACTCGTTTTGATACAAAATATTACACACGTTGTGGACAAGAAGATGGCAAAAAATGGATCTCTGTGGAGTCAATAAATGGTCTGTTAATCAAGGCAAATTGCTTAAAAAATAAATTTGCCACAAATTTCTTCTAAAAGTGTTCAACGGTCACACGTTGTCATTATTTTCACGTGTTATAGTTTACATATATTGCGGTAAGCCGACAAGTTCAACGCGATTATCATTCAAAGAGTCCTTTCATCCGTTTCTCCCTATACATTATATACTGAGCGTCTTGGAGTATTACAGTGCAGAAGGCAAGACATGTGAGAAAAAAAGATTTCGTGATTCAAGTTCTCAGTAAATCTCTCCTACGCACCATCACCACCGCCACACACATTCATACACTAACCTATGATACGATCTTTGTTGCAAAAAATTTGGCTTGCGTTAACCGATTCAATTTTTATTCAGCTTTCAACTTGTATGTCTGTTGAGATCATTTATATATTTATTAGCATGTACTATTGCTTAATGTTCTTGTCTTTTTGTTTACTGTGTCGCGAATGGAACGACTAGTTTTGTTTTGAATTTCTCTTCGAGCGACAAGGTCATCACAGAGAGTGGTTGTATGTGCAGTGAAGAATCGTAACGAAGCCACTTCAAAAAAGAAACAACTACGAACATATAAAGAGCTCTTTTCTTTGTGGCCTTCCTTCTCCCTGAAGATCAAATGATGAAGCAAGAGGACAAGACCAATTAGCTGTCTTTTTGTCAACAGCAAGTACACCACCAAGGGAGCGATCATCAAGAAGGCACAACGTGTAACGGAAGGACTTGTGACTCCTTTGACTCCTTCTGTCAACACGTTCAGATCCTTTTTTCTGAGTTGACCACGCGAAACACAGCTACTATTTTTGTGCACAAGCACAGCCATGTAATCGGCAACAGTTCAAGTAGAAGAACCGGTCAAGTGGAACTAACTACGCACATAGATCAAAATACATACAAACAAATGGATAATGTCATTTAATCTTGTTCTTCTGCTAATGACTTTCACTGCCTCATTTGAATTTCATTAAATGTGCTCAATAGAAAGGAAAATCTCTACTACGAACGTAAACACAAGTACTTGATGTTCAACTTTGGATTGTAATAAAATCATCATATTTGTCACGTAGTCATTTGTATGAACCTACAATAATTGTTCAAGAAAATTCGTACGACAAGATAAAAAATTTTGATACGGATACGGAACATCATGTAGTATCAGTTTTGCATAAACTGTTTAATAATGTGCTTAGTAAGCGCAAAGTGAAGTGTCCAGCTCTACAGATAGTACCAATAAATAACCAAAAAAAAACTGTGTAGATAAAGTCAAAAGTAAAGTTGTGTAGTTACATCCTTTCCTTGTAATCGAAGTATCAAGGTTGGATTTAGTGTCTCTGACTTTTTCAAAAGGTAAATATTTTTTTCTCCTTTAGAAATTTCAGTTATCAAACTTGTAAAGATAGTGTATGATCCCAATTCTTAACGTAAAATATGATATGAGATTGCAGCTGCCTTTATACTGTTTCTTTTAATCAAAAGAAAAGCATAGTGCTCGCAATTTTCTTTTCAAAAGCCGTAAATGTATTTTCTGCTTCAGCAAACCAAAACAGTAAAAAAACGTTTGCACAGATCTCCCACTCAAAACATGCACATGATCAATGACATAACCATATATGAATTATAGGATAGCTAGAGAAGAATAAAGAAACGTGCTTAACCTAGAAAACTAGAAAATATTTACAGGCTATCCTATTGTTAGTATCAACTACGACTACAAAAGAAAATGACATGGATATCCAACATCCATCTTTTTACCCATTGTTAGACAAAGAAAATGACGATTCATAACAAAACCATACATTTTTATGAAATATGAGCCATGTTATAATTTATGAATATGAGTAGAAATTGTTATGTAAAGAGTATGTAGTACAGTCGTGTAATTTCTGTTTGTAGCGGTGGGAGAGAGTAGAATTTCAATAGTTTACGACATGTTAACAGCAATACTGAAATTGTTCATTACACAAGTTGTAAAAATTTTCGTGAATATTAAATTCAGGACGAGAAACCATTGAAATAATACAAAAGTTATAAAGCATACTTCTTCCAAAATAGCCAAATATTCAGGTCGTTTGCGCAGGTAACCGATTCTCTCACTATTGACAAGAGGCATTACGTAAACCGATATAGTTTTCATAAATCTGGAATCCAGTGCAGTATTATCAGATGGCGAGGTTATGCAAGCAAAGTGTTATTTACCACGCAACTTATAATATATAGGTTTAGAGCGACTATAAAATGTAGAATGGAGAGTTTCCGCTACGCATTACATGTCGTCCAAAGTAAATGCATATGGCAAAAATCACAAAAGGACATCCGGGAAATATGGAGATACGCTTCAAAAGGCACAAGCCTACTTTTATCGCTGCGAAGTTAAGCATTAGTTTTGACGATGAGGGTGATTGTTGGATTGCTATTCCAATGATCCTCAAAACAAGCCGTTCTCAAATGCCACACTATTATTGAAACTGTACTATTGTAACGTTACAAACGTTAGCTTATAGATATACTATTTCTGGGACTGGGTGTGTATATGCGTGAGTTTTTTATGTGCTTCTGATGCGAGGAGGAATTCGAATATTGTTTGGATAGTGTCAGTTTGCATACGTGTGTAGCGGTTCATATCTCTTCCGCTTAAAATTAATGGCTTGCGAGGTGTTATTGTTGAACTGTGCAGTAGAGACGCCAACGCCACTATACTATGAAAAGATGAAAACTCATATCTAGTATTTTCGGTGCAACGCAGTCACATAGTCGCATCTCATCACAAACATTTGACTCGGCATTCTTGGCAAAGTCGTACACGTAAGGTTGAAGAGCGTGAGCGCAATCGTTGGAATTTTTGAAGTTATTTGTAGCAGTGAAAATAACGGGAGTTTAAAAGATAAATATACACGATGCAACGCGTTATGAGATCATCTTAAGTCATTAACAAGTTCACTCCTTGGTAGACTTCTCTTTTAGCAATCAGAATATTGACTTTATTTTTTCAAATCTTAATGGGACGAAGATGGCCATTTGAAGATGGTTAGCCCACACATGTTGAAAGTTCATTCATCATCAGCAAATGATTTACACTGTTACAAAGTGATTACGTCCAGTCCATGAACTTTTTAAATGAATTGCTAAGCATTATAATAGAAGAGATAATAACGATGATGATCATCATCATGATGCTGCAAAAATGTTTTTGAATTACGTCAAAAAGAATCCGAAGACATTGCGCTTAGTTGCCTTCATCCTAACAAAATAACTGCAAAGAATACAACTATAGGGACAGAGTGAGAAGCGGAAGTTCAAGCTAGCCCAACTCATCATCAGACGCATGGTAATGCAGCTTCCCGTGACATTTGACCATAACATTTGGTATTGTAAAGCTTGCGTGCAATGTCAAACATGAAGGCTGGCAAAAATTCGTCACTCTGTCTCTGAAAAAAGACGTCATGCTTTACTGCATCACATTTATGTGCCCGTTCATCTTTATTTCAGCTTTGCTTATTATACCTATTCCACAAAATAGGTTTTTAGTAAACATTTGTATTCTTCTGAACCAGATCTCATTTTCGTTACTTTCTGCTTATCAGGATTTTGACAATTTGACAACCTTTACATTGCATAATAAAATGATAAATGTGGTATGCTCTCAATATCATGCATTTTGGAAAGGTTTGTTGAACCTATATCTATAGACACTAAAGAACGAAAAACTGTCAAAATCTTGAGATGCAAAAATTTCCGAAATGAAACGAATAATGGGCATAAATACTTTTAAAATGGTGTGAACTGTGAACCTAGATCATCAACATACTCTGTTTCCATTATAATGAATGAATATCTTTCTACAATAATGTTGCTTTTCCGCATACAGTATACTTATGCAGCGTATAATTCTTTACACAAATAGTTACATATTGTCGTATTGCATTATGCATGTGGTGCATGCGGTGGCGGTACATCAATTTTAACAAAGAAATACTTCATGGGGATGCTAAATTCTCTCGACTCTCCGTTGGAATACATTCCCACTTTATTTCAGTCTCAAGTCAAGTCACATGCAATCTATATTTCTGGTTCAGTGACTGTTACATTATATTGACAACGAATCCAGGGATCATGACAGACAATTTCGTGGCTACGCTGTGTCAGATTGTTTGGATATAAATCCACATGATAAACAGTCAGCATGATCCCCTTTTCATTGTGTGATTTCGCGTGCTTGTACTCGGGACAAACGACCAAAAGAAAATGGGCAAGTGATCTTGCATGCTTTTCAACAACAGATATGAATACAATGAACTATAAAGTTTAATCCTCATAAGAAAGGGTGAACGAATCTTATGGGAAAGTTTCAGGAACTCTAACCTTCAAATTTAAGACCATTGCTCTTAATAAATCACGAGGTAAAGCACAGATCATAATCATAACATTTAGACAGAAGGACTTAAGGCAAGACACTTATGAAATAAACAATCATACATTTTCGCCACTAAATTGTAAGGGTAGGAGAATTTTAGTATTGGCAACAACTCCAACTTTTAAAAGCTGATACTTACAAGCCATAAACTTATTACTCGCTTCAGCAATGTACTCATATTTTCCTTAATGATTTTTATTTGAAGATTAATTTAATGTACATGAGCATATAAGTGAGAAGATATAAATATCTCTAGCTTTTGAGAAAATACATGTTGTGTGTGGTGGGTATGCACCACTTTCATTTTTGACTAAAGAAGACGAAAAACGCTTTTTTTTTTACTGATTGCTTAATTTGTGTTACGTTTTACGTTGTGACTCGAAGAGAGTGTAAGTTTGGTTTCGATTGTGCGATTAAGATGATGGGATGTTTAGTTGCAGTTTTGAGAAAAGAATTGTAATTGTGGTAATTGTAATATTGTGGTATTTACAATGAAAATGCGTGTCTGTCTGAGTACACATAACATCTCTCTTTATCAGACAATGATACTTCTGTAATATTACATGGCGGTGACCGCAAACGCCTAAATTAAGATTGATGGAATTGCACAGTGATAGCTACGACTCTCATTGATATACCATGCAATTTGTACTTGCAAACTGACTCCTAAACATTTCTATATAACAATTACAATGATAATTCAAAAAGAGTTTGTGAAGAGGACGAAATCATGAAAATGTGATGCATCCAAAATGGTGCAGTACTTGAATTACTAATAGAAATAGCCATACATAGCAAAACCATGAATATGAAGGCTACAAATTTTTGACTGATATGTTTTCAAAATTTCTACTTGCTCTCTGATAAGTGTAGTTCTTCACTTTCTTTATACTTGTCCTACAATTCCAGATTCGCTGGTCAGCCGCGTATTTCTAAGTGTAAGTGGATTTCTGGGATTGCGGCTTTGCTAATGCTACAAAAACCAACAATTGAGCTGTGAATTCATTCTGAGGTCACTATAATTTTCTGGTTGAATGCACGTAGTAAAATCTATAAGAATACAAAATTTATTGCATATGTTCTTCACAATGGGTTTAAATCTTCAGAACCATCAAAGGTTGGAAAATGTGCAAAACGGTTTCACGAAGACGTTGCAAAAATTCACATGAGTGTCACTTTCAAAGACAGTTGAATCTTATACATATACAAATACATATATTACATTTAAAACTACCGTTGGGAAACAAGAACCAAAGTATCAATTATTAGTGCAACGTAAATTCAAAAAAAAAGTTTGGGTTGGGTACATTGGGTTCAAAATTCATTTTTATAAAACCAACTAAATGCACGAAGAACTTCAATTACAAATACAACGTTGTACTTCAAATTCAATCATAGCTATAACACAACGAAACTATTTCCTCACACCACTGCTCAATTGAAATAAAGCAAATTAAAAGGGTTGTAATTGCACTGATCGTGAATTCATAAAGTCAATAATTCAAAAATTCTAATATTTGTTTTTCGAAGAATACTGTGAAAAGGAATGCTCGATGAATATACTCGTAATTTTGTGAAGAATGCGTAATAGTGAATCTTTTAATTTTGTAGAAATCTAAAACTTCATTTTTATTCAATTGATGCACGCGTATGCCATAAGTGCATCTTGTTACGGTCTGGATGTTTCTGTGAAACTCGTAATATAAGCACGTACAAAAATATACACGATTGGTGTTTTTAGTATGATGAAAGCAAAGCGCATTATTATTTGTAGTGTGCTATATGCTTCTAATATACGGTAGTAACTAACTAGCAATCAAGTGCACACACTTCATCCACTTTATGCAAGGCTTCATCATTGGCATATAAATGTCATGTACTTATCAACAGAAAACATAATAAAGCAACAATGTGCCACTGAAAACATGAACCTTTCAAAACGTAAAAGTCAGAATAATGAGACTCAGGTTTTTGTAGCTACACAAGTCTCTCCTAGCATGACGGTCGTTGTTGACGAGCACCAGGTTAGTGAAAGAAACTTCATTTACACTCGTAGCTCATCTTAATTTTTAAAAAGGAAATTTATAAATATACTTTCATAGAAATGGCTACCGTGTGTAACGTGATCTCTCATGTTATTGCATTGTGCCATTAATATCTATTTTAATGGTTTGCAGCAAGGGACAACGTTACTAAAAGGCTCAATTGAAGTTTTTCTGCACCATTCACTTCTCGTGGTGCATAACATCGCGAAAAAACTTAATGCAGTTTGTGTGCAAGTGTACGTGTAGATACGTCAATGCTTTATGAGTACGAGTAAATAGCGATACCATTTGAATGATACGATATGTTTTCAAAAACATGCTTTTGACTCACAGCTTACAACGTAATATAACATTTTTATTCGTTTGTTTGCAAAATTTAAACTTACAAAAGTAGTTTTTTATTGTCGTAAACCGTAAGCTAACTCAATCTGAAGTGACTTGATCAGGGACGCACCATGCCGTACGTGTGCTTTGCAATATGCAATGGACACTGAGACTGAACACGTGTATCGTGAAACTTACAAAGTAGTAACCCACTGTACTATAACTAAATAAAATGTCCCCGTGTTAATGGTCGGGGATAAAAACTAAAACTTGAAATGATTTGGCAGATAAAGCAATTGTCTGCCCATTACGCATGTTATGGGTAATAATGAGTTATTGCATATAGCGGTTGTGGTTGGTTAGCAATTCGTACAAAAAAAAGTAGGGACAATTTTTGTCTAAACCGTTTGAAAGCGGCCGGCCGCCATCAAGAAAGACATTAAGTAATCTCGGTTAGAATGACTTACATGGCTTAATGTAATAAACTGTATGACTGCCAATACAAAAATGCTTCGTAATGAGAAAAATGTTCCAAAATACTCCTCCTCTGTCATTGATTCTCTATGCGGTTCATCATGTAACGTAATGAATAGTGAATGAGATATGCATAATGCCGCCTTCATATCTGAAGATTTAAATGCATGCATGCATAACTTAATTACTTTGCCATAATTGTTTTGTTTATACTTATCTAAGTGGGCACTAACATTTTACGACCATCTCTAGCTAGGTTTAATGATTACAACTTCCTTGAAAGTGTTGAAAGTGTGCGGCTCAACAACAGTAGTATGCATAATATTATTACATCTATTAATCAATACGCTATGCAGGGACTCCAAACACTTTTGCATTTTGGTATACCCTATCTACTTGTTCACCATCTAGTTTTCGTTTTTCGCACATTCTAAACAACTCAGACCAGCAGTTTGTTTGAACTGCCTATGTTCAACTTAAACAAAACAACCAACTTAAGGTTTACTTCCAAATTTTATTTGGGATCCAAGTCCAAAGTATTTACTATTTTCAGCATCGGTGAACTCATTTAAGTTGAAAGCGTGCATCGGATAAAATTACCCATTTGGACAGAAATAAACATTATGCTTTGCTAATCAAGTTTGAAGTGCACAGTCAACCACCCGCTTCAAAATTAGGCACTGCCACTTTAGCTTCAGGCAGTGATAAAAAACGCCAACAAAGGAAAGTTGAAGCCAAATGGTGTACCGAAACATCAAAATTTGACAATAAACATATAAATACAAAGATACAATATTCAGTAACACATGTATAAATGTAAAAAAACTAATAAGATACATGATATATAACCTATTTTGTGCACGAATGCTGAAGTAGCCATTATAACAAGATATTGTGCATACACCAGCTTTTGGAGAAATTGATCAAGCACCCATCTTTTCTTGAATTTCCCAAGATCGCATTGTCCATTGCCAGTTGCCAATAATAATTCGGAAACCCAAGTTCGACAGCAGCACGATGATTATGCACTTTAATAAAAAGTATGAAACCATCAGAAATAGATTTTTTGCTAAAAATTACTCAGCCGTTGCTGCGATGATCAAGCGCTTAAAAAATGAGTGAAAGTGCCCACGAATCTTGGGATGTGTACAAAAAATACTATATAATTTAAAGTGCAGCTAGCGATAATTATCAAAATTGCGATAAATTATCATAAATTGCAACTTCCATCTTCCATAATATGATTATAATTATTATAGAATGTTACAGTACTTGCTTCAAGATGAGACGGAATTACATCATGCGAAATGAGCGCATCTTGCAGCAGACGGTGATAATGAGAAGCAGCTCATACACTCAAAAGAAATTAAACCATTTTTCAGCGACGACATATTGAATATCTGATAATCACTGCATGTTTAAAGTTTCGTAGAGTTGCCTTCGTCTACAGAGCATAATTTTAAGGCTTGTTAAGTAATAAAATATGTTTTGAAATATTTTTAAAAGTGTACATGAGTTCCCTTTATCATAAAAAACGGTTTTAGCTCATTCTGTCCTACTTTCCGCGATCAAATTTTGTTGCAATTTTTGTTTCATTTTGCCGAAGGTTTTTAGTTACGAGGTTTTAATAGCGGCATTATGGTATGGCATATGCCTTTTCGTCACCTTATTTCTCAGGGTAGCGGCTCTTATTTTACGGTTTTGGGCTCTTAGAGCCGAAAAATAGCCAA
>JAQIXX010007476.1:0-10773 GCA_034700605.1 Willowsia nigromaculata | reverse complement strand
CACAAATACTTTATTTTTGCAAATAAGCGGTAATAAATGAATGGGTTTGGAATTTGAGGTTAAATGATGTAAAAAAATGAGAGATTGTTTGTTAGATGGGATGATATTGATGGGGATGATTAGTGGTCAAGATGGAATGTGGACATTTTTGTTAGATGAAATGATGTGATGGGGTTTGAGAGAATGAAGATGTGCAGATTTTTTTAGAGAAAAATTGGTGTCCACTAGTTTGGTTGAAGGGTTTAAGGGTCATTGTCAAGTTGAGTTTTGCTGCTTGGATTGGATGTCTCTATGGAATTTTTTGGATAGGTACAGCGAGTAGCAATGTAAAGTGATAGTGGCTTGTCAACTTTTGAATCTCCCGCATACCAAATTCTCTGCTGATATTGATTCCTTAGGGTTTTGCAATGAAAATTTAAAAACTAGCAAGCAAGTCATAATTTCTAAATAATGGCTTATTTTATTTGCGGGATATTTAAAAATTTACATGTCACTTTTTGTTTGGATTGCCAAAGCTTGTTGGCGGGAAATTCAAAATGTGATTGTCACCATTATTATAGATAGCACTACCTGTAGGCGGGAAATTTGAAAATTGACTCACCGTTATTACTTTGTGTTATTCTAGCGTGTATGCGGGAAATTCGAAAGTTGGCAGGACAACATCAGTTTAGCTTACTAACCCCTGTACGTCCCAAAAATGGATAAATCAACTTTTAGCGTTTTTTGGTGTCGCTAAATATTCGGAATATTTTGTGATTCAATATTATTCATTGTTTTTCTTCTAATTCTGGGAATTATTTTGACAAAAAAGTTGTCCACATTGGTATGGCGACATGAGACAAGGAAAAGGAAGGACAATCAATCACAGAGAGCTCACCCAAATGCCTAATGAATTTTTCAACACAATCCAAACAAGATTTTTACGACCTGATGCGAGTAATTAATATTCATTGTATTTTATGGTAATCAGTGGTGATTAGAATGGGAAGCTCCTTCTCTCTAAAAATAATAACTACTCTTTTAAAAATAAGCACACACGACACCTGTCTCGGCAATCCCACAAAATTCGCCTCAAAAATAAATAATATGAGCACTCACGTGATTAAAGATATTCAACTAATTATCAGTTATTTTTTTCTATTGTTTTTCTCTAGAGACATGATTGATTGGAGGAGTAGCCCTTGATATTCTCTCAAAATCTAAAATTATTTCATCGTTCTCAAAATAATCTCACGATTGACCCATGTCTGTACCTGTTGACCCCAACTCTCGGCCAACCTCCCAAACAAGTTGAAAGACTGCTTATTTATGTCAGCCATCTACCAATTATAAATTCTGCAGAAAACATGAATTTTTAGACATGCCCACGAAAAACATGGAAATATTTTATGTCCTCTCTCATCGTCACCTCTATTCTCCTGTCAGAAACCTGTCCGCACTTCACACCTGTCCTTAATTAATCTTTTAAGCTTTACCTGAAAATAAATTAGTTTTTCCTACTTAGCCAACCCTACCTTGTCGCTAGTTGGAAATCGCAGAATCCCCCGAAATCAAAAGAGATCATTGAAATTCTAAGAATTTACTTAAAAATAGCTCGCCGACTCCAGGAAAAAAAAATCATTTAATTTCCAAAGGAATCGGGCTGCACGATACTTTTGATTCAAAAAATATGGAATCAGATACAATTGAAGAAAATGTCACAGTTCTGAAGGATTTGGTATTGCCTCCCACCTGGCACTCATCCTCGGAAATCTCGACCTCTTCCTCCCTTGGCTGGTCACCTCCAAAACATCATTCCACGCCTGGAGCTGGATGGAACTCTGGAAATTTGCCTTTTGGAAATCATATTAAGCTGTGGAGTTGAAGCAGTGGTAGGTCACGTTTTGCTCTGTGGAGGATTCTGAGTTGGTTGGAGTCTGTCCGGCATTTGAATGGGATGGTGAGCCTCCCTCATCTCTGTAAGAACCAGTGTTCCTCCGGCCATGGGTTCTCCTCCATCTCCTCCCCACTACTATCTGAAGACCCCCATCGCCAGGAGCCGAGGAGACCACGGGGTAGGAAGTTATATTTCCGCTTATTAGCACTCATACCTTTTCGAGGTAATCCTGTCGCCCCCATCATTCCCTCCTGTCAAGTTGGTCACCAGGT
Source organism: Willowsia nigromaculata (assembly GCA_034700605.1). Classification (NCBI taxonomy): domain Eukaryota; kingdom Metazoa; phylum Arthropoda; class Collembola; order Entomobryomorpha; family Entomobryidae; genus Willowsia; species Willowsia nigromaculata. The sequence goes on along the minus strand of JAQIXX010007476.1, from coordinate 8,625 downwards.
TGACCCCTCATTCCCTGGAAACCCAGCGGACCAGGAAGTCCTATTCCCTTAGCTCAACAAGTCATGAAAGGGGAACTGTCTCAGGGAGTGGAACTTTGTCCCCCGCGCCTGCTGTCGACAGTTGATTGATAAGTGGTCCGAGCTGTGGAAAAACAAAATGAAAAAAATACGATAAATTATTCTTCCTCCCCAAAGTCGAACCATTCATTTCCTACATCTGGCGTAGGTCCTGGAGCACCTGGAGTCCTTGGCGTCCCCAAGGTCGCGGGAGGTCCTGGAGTACCCGCGTCTCCTTTCAGTCCGGGTCCTCCTACGGATCTTGGCTCTCCCTAAAAACATAAAATACCTAAACCAAACACTTCGCTCCTTCCATACTCGATTTTTTCAAAGAGTTCGGATCCCACTCGTGGTGCAACCGCTGGCGCCTGTGTAGTCCGCTCCTCCAAATCATCCCCAAATTTGGGACAGCACTGCCCCAACGGAATAAACTGTTGCCCTACATCCCAACATAGGAAGACCTTTGACATCCTCCCAATTCTGCCCAAAACACCCATCCCAATTGCAGTCCACTTTGCCCAGGTTACATTTACAACAACCATCCCCCTCCTGATAAGTACTCCCTTTAAATTGACAGTTCCCCCTCCTCTGCAGTTGGAGGGGACTTGTGGAGGGGTAGTCGGCCGGGCTATTGGTTTTTCAACTCTGTCCACTTGTTCTTGTCATCTGCCTCATTTTTACTCGAACGTGGAAATAATTTGTGCTCTTGTAATTTCCTTTAATGAATTGATAAAAAGAAAAAATTTAGTGTAGAAACGGAACGACGTCAAATTTTTTGAATGATTTTTACAGATGCTGCTGTTTAATTTGCAAAGATAATTTGTATACGAAGGTAATATATACCAATAACCCCTGTCATAGGTCATGCGAATTTTTTTTGGGACACAGTCAAATGTGATCTGAACATATATAATGAACCCTTTTAAATTAATTAAACTTCCCGTCACAGAAATCATTCAAAATTTGACAGAGAATTTGATAAGCTCATCTTCTTCATACACCACAACGGCTATTCATAGTTTTTCCAGCCGCTCTACTTATTTACAACGGCGTTTCCCATCAGTTGCAGTTGTCCCATTTCATTTCCAGAGAAGATTTGACAAGACAGGAAGAAACATAATTCTTGGATAATTATCAGTTTGAAAATAATATTTTAAAATTCTTGAACTACATGGGTATACCTTAGTACTTTTCATTTGTAAATGAGCTAAAATTTGTAATTTGAAGAGAAGCAAAAAGTTTTGCCCATACGGGGAATCGACGCGGGGCCTGCTGGGAGAAGGCCAGATATCCTAGCCACTAGACACCATATTATTATAATGAAAGGTGCAGGTGGATTGCATCACCAGCCGCAATCAATCCATTCTGAATTGCAAATGGGCAAATAAATGCTGATATTCTGTTGCTGACTGATATCTACTTTAAATTTGCAAAGCCAGAAAAGTACTTAAAGCCTCGAAAATGACGATAAGGATAAAACTTTTTACTTTGATTTTCATCAAAATATTCCATTTTTCTATTCTTTTCAATCATCATAACGAAAATGTGATGGCACATTCGTGTTCTATGTGTAAATTTACTCCTAGATTCTCTTCGTGCAGGGTGCACAAACTTAAAATTATAATGGCTTGTCATGTTTTCAATATCCCACAAAAATTAAGAAATTAAATTTTCTCGGCTCGTATTTAAAGTAAAGATCAATTACAGCTGTAAAATCTTGAGTTTCTGGATTTTAGGGAGATTTAAAAGTGCACCCTGTTCCACAAAATTAATTCCAAATAGTTTTAGTAATTTTAGTTTTTAAGTGCTTAAAGATAGAGCACTTTTGAAGAGCTGGTTGCTTTCTCCACTTTTTAAAATAAGTTATCTGAATTTGTTTTATTACACGCTATAAGACGGTATATATAAATATTTGAAATATTCAGTTGTTATGGGATATATGGCAATATTATTGGCAAGTCAGAGGCAAAACTATAATGCCACTAACGGATGCCTGTCTCCTAGTTATCCGCTCTGCGTCAACCAAAAAACATTCTTGGAGCTATAAACGTAGAAAGGTCAAATTCACTATGTAAATACACTGGGTTTCCGAAAGTTACGAATCTTCCTGTATGAGAATGGGCAGGTTTTAGCTTTGTTGATTCTAGTATAGTTTTTCTGTAAAAATAACAATTTGAAAAATGACTAGCGATGTAAAAACACCGCGATGTTTGTATGGCACTCGCACAGTGAAAACCAAGAGTATTTGAGGCTGCTGCTCACCAGTGCGGAGAGAGGGGGCATGGCAACCCTGGAGTTTGGAAAGAGATTTTTTATCCCAAATCAATGTACCAAACTGTTTTTTCTAAGTTTTTGTGCAAATGAGTTAAATTCGGATTGAAAATTTATTGCTTTGTAAATTTCAGTTTAGAAATTTATAAAATTTTTGGTTTGGGTGATTTCAGTTACAAATAGCCAAATTTTCATAATTCCTCAATCTGTATCAGCTTAAAGCAGCTTTAAAAGCAAGCATTATTTTTTGTTTAAGCGTTGTTGCAGCGTATTCATTGTTTTCTTACAATTTTTAAAATTGAAATCCCTTGAAAAGTTCATTAAAACTTTAAAAATTTGATTAAATTTCCATAACTACTTCAAAACTTTATTAAAATTTCCTTGAAGCTTTGAAAACTAGTTTACAATTTCAAAAACTTTAACTTGTCAAAAATCCTTCAAAATCTTCTTTAAAATCTTAAAATTTCCTTCAAACTTTCAAAAATCATTCAATGTTTTCATAATGCTTCGAAGTTCCTTTGAAATTTCATTAAAACTTTTTTAATGTTTCGAAATTATTTTAACATTTCCTTAAGTTTTCAAAATTCTTTTAAGAAAATCCTTTGAAATATCTTTAAAAGTTTCAAAATTCATTCAAAATTTTCCTAAATGTTTTGAAACAAACAAACACACCTAAAACTTTGAAATGTCCTAAAAACTTTCAAAATTCTTTCCAATTTTTTGAAGCTTTCAAATTATTCAAATATTCTGCTTGTCTAAACAAATGGATGAAAAATTAGCAGGTTTCCATAAACCGTATATGTAAATCCAAGGATTAAAAAAGAGGATTCCTAACTCACTTCGACCGGATGCTCCCTCCTGGCCTGCTGTCTGGCTGCGCCAGTGTTGCTGCACACAATTGCCAAGGCTTATGTTGCTACCAGTGGCAAGAAGGCGCATTTGTGGTGTGTTGGTTTTGTTGGAATTGTAACTCTCCTGTCCCTAGTTGTGAGTAATTGATTTCGTGATTTTGAATTGAAATCCCTGTTTGCTTAGGACTCTCAGCGGCACTCTCATAATCAAGCTTTAATCTGCGATTTAGGGGCTGAACCTGGATAACCTAAATAAATGCTGATTTAAAGTTCAATTATTCTCAAATAAATTATTCGGTGCCATTCGGCCGGTATCTTCGACTCCTTGCAATGGCAGCTTACAAAATTCCAATCAATTATAGAATGGAAAAACAAATTAAAAAGTAAGCATTTAGTATTTATTAGTTTTTTCAAAAGCAATTACTCAACGCTAAAATATCGCCATTTTATGCTAGTATTTTCCCTGCTAAAAATATATGAAGAGGTATCACATCAACACAGTCAGACTCTCATTTTTTTTTGCCTTAAGTAATTAAAAATGTTATCTGAATATCAATCTGTATTCTGCCATGTCTCATTCCCTCTAAATTTAAAACTGTTATGATATAGCGTGACAAAAAATCGTTTTCCGTGAACGTGAACACGATTGCAGAATCTTATCAGAACATCGAGGCAAGCCATTCTCAATATCACCCACACAAAACCTGCTAATCCTACCTGTAAAGCCACTAAATTTGTTGGTAAAGTAACAAGTACGATTATGTGATTGTTCTGTTTGTTTGTTTGTCCCACAAAAACTCTTTTTACCGGCATGAATTGTCACTTTATTTTCAAGTATCACTTTACAGAATAAGTAAAAGCAAAAAACTTTAAAACACTTGACATAATGAAGCTTCCCAAAGCTTGTGGATTTTGAGCAATTCAATTTATAAAGAGTCTTAGTTGCGTAATATATCAGTGATCTATGGTCTTTTCTGAAATCTTTGTGTGGCAGTTGTCTAATTGCTGCCATCACTACAATAAGGCGGGTGAAATTGACAGATTTCAAATACACGTACGACTTTCCGTTGAGAAAATTGAATGGTTCGGTAAGTAGCTGACATAAATATTAACAGACTTCCATCAGAGTTAAATTTTCGTTTTATCATATCACGGGAGCCAGTACATAACAGACTACTATCTAGTGTAGAGAAAACTAGGTTCCATTTAGCTGGCTAAGGCATACATATCCATGTAGTTGATATTCAAACAACAACGCTAACCCAAAATAGATTGTTTTTCAGACCGAAAGCTTGTTTTCCAACGACTGCCCGGAACTGCGTCATAGCTCAGAGTGCAAAGTGTGCTTTGCGACGGGTAAGCCAAATTCACACAAACATAAACAAAGTGTATTTAAAGTCGGCAAGTGAAGCTGAAGCCCCTTTCGAATGTCTTAAAACTCTTTAGAAGTTACAAAATTAGAAAACATCATGGTGCTGTGAGTGCTCCGTTCACCTTCCGATGACCGAGAATTCATTTCTCAAAAACATTTATTAGAGATTGTGAAAACCACTCGAATGTAATTCCCCTAAAAACGTACGTTACGTAAGCTCGCGAGTGTTTCAATCAGGCATGCACAATCTTCCAAGCCCAAAAAATTTCCTGGGACCGGCCAAAGAAATTTCCTGACACATTTGAAAATTTCCTGCAACTACAATCTTCAAAATAAAGCCGCCATTTTTACGTTTGTTTCAACGATGAATGTTTTTTAATTCAGCTGTTTTTGTTACTTTTTTTCCTACGGATAACGTTAGGTAGTTTCGCGATTTACATATGTAAGTGTTATAACAAATCTGTGGAGAATTTGTGCCATTTTTCAAATAGGTTTTCACAATTACATAAAAACATCCGATATTTTGCAAAGGTTGTTTGATATAAGACCACCTGATAACACTGCGATGTGGAAACAACCCGTTTTATCTATGGTTTAAAAAACGCTCACCATTATCTTCACAGAGCATTAGGCAATAATGTCACACAAATTTTTAATAGATACCTCACATATTTTGTAAGAATGAAACCATGATATGGATAAAAAACCTGGATTATGTGATAAATATGACAAGAATTACCTGAAAGTCAAACGAAAACCTCAAAACTGCAAAATATACTGTCCAAAATACTTAATCTGAAATACATCAAAGATTCGTTTTCAAATGTTATAATATCTTAAAGCGCTAGTCAAAAGGATATTTTCGGTTTTGTCACTAAAGATTCTAAGACAAGTACCATTTAGATGGAGAAGATAACCTTAAGTATTTTGATTAAAATATTCCGAGCGTTTGGATAAAAATATGCTGAACATGTGGATGAACACATCTTGAACAATTGAATAAGAATATCTAAAACATTTAGTTACAGAATATAAGCATAAGAATATCCAAAACATTTCACTCCAAATATCTCAAACATTTCACTCCAAATATCTCAAACATTTCACTCCAAATATCTCAAACATTTCACTCCAAATATCTATAAAAAATTCACTCCAAATATCTCAAACATTTCACTCCAAATATCTCAAACATTTCACTCCAAATATCTAAAACAATTCACTCCAAATATCTAAAACATTTCACCCCAAATATTATTAACATTTATTCCAAATATCTAAAAAAATTTACTCCAAATATCTCAAACATTTCACCCCAAATATTAATAACATTTGATTCCAAATATCTAAAACATTTCACTCCAAATATCTAAAACATTTTATTCCAAATAACTTAAAACATTTTACTCCAAATATCTAAAACATTTGGATGATCATATCTTGAACAATTGCACAAGATTTTTTTTAAACATTTGGATACAATACCTTGAACATTAGGATAAGAATTTTTAAAAGATTTGAATCCGAATACCTAAAACATTTGAAGCCGAACATCAAAAACATTTGAATCCAAACACCTAAAACATTTCACTTCAAATATGTAAAACATTTGAAGCCAAATATCCAAAACATTTGAAGCCAAATATCCAAAACATTTGAAGCCAAATATCCAAAACATTTGAATCCAAACACCTTAAGCATTTGAATCCAAACATCTTAAACATTTATATCCAAGCACATAAAACATTTAATTCCAAACACTTTAAGCATTTGAATCTGAAACATTCATATCCAAACATCTGAAACATTCAAATCCAAACATCTAAGTTGTTTGACACATGGAAAAAATTGAAACCAAACATCTTAAATATTTGGAGTCTAATATTTTAGGCATATGCTTGCAAATATCATAAGCGTTTAGATTCATATTATTGACTAAAGATTTTAATGCTTATTTCTTTAAAAAATAAGTGACAATGTCTTAAAATAATAAGTGAGAATATCTTATATAAACGAAAATATCTTAACATAATAGTAAAGAAAATTTTTAACCAGTTACATATAAAAATCTTAGAAGTTTGTTTGTACAGATCCTAAAAGCTTGGACCAAATATATGTTACAAATTAAAGCTCTTACTACCTAAAGATTTTTACACGAATTCCAATTATTCGGGAACACATATCTAAACCATTTAAATCCAAATAAATAACAGGCTTAAATTTATACACTCTAATATCTAAATACAAATATCTCTCAGATTTGAATACAAATATCTCCAGGATTTGAATACAAATATCTCTAAGATTTGAATATAAATATATTTAGAATAAAAATATTTATTATTTGCATGAATATAAATTCTGGATTCGGGAATACAATAACTTAAGGATATGTAGCCATTTAGTAAAATTTATAAGATTGTTCAATAAACCTATATTTTTGAAAGCAAACAAATCTTTTAATTATTATGGGAAGCAACTGATCGAAAGGCTGTAATATTTCTTGATTACTACATATTTGAGAAGCACGAAATTATTCTCAAATATGTACTATGTAAGTTGTCCTATAAAATGATAGAGGTTTTGATTTTTAGATTAACAACCGTCCAAACACATTGAGAATTGTATAATGTGGACTGCGTGAGGTTTTATGTTTCAAAAAATTTGATTGGTTAAAATTAAAATCTAAAACATTAAATTATTATTATGACTATCATACCATTAATAGAGACGCTTCTACCAATAAGAAAAGAAACTTCCTGAAATCATTGTTTTCCTAACTATTATGTTAAATCATCTGGCTATTACTTTTAGTTCTTGAACTTGAAAATTGTCTGGCATAATCAGAAAACCATTAGCATTCATAGCAAAATTTTGTTTCTCTAATGAAAATACTTCTTACAGAAGGATTGTTGTGTATAGGAATTTCTTAAAATTCCTGTTTACCTTAGTTATTTCTTTCTGCATATCAAAAGAAATTTCCTACCAAACAAGGAAAGCAGTTAGATTGTTAAATTGTTATAAACAATTTTCTTTCAGTGGTAGGGAATTTTTTAAATAACGCAGTCATATGAAAATTCCTGTCGTTCATCTTGCAGCAAATCACAGGACATTTTGTAAAGGTGAAGGAACGGAGTGCATGGATGACATGTCGAAACAAAATACTATTTATTTTCTCAAGCTTTCAATCGCTAACTGCGACCATCATCAGGAGATTTGGACTGGTTACCAAGTAGAAAAAAACATCGACATGAAAGTTAAAGCTTTAACTATTTGGGAATGTAATATTCTAAAATTTTAGTATGAAATATGCATACATACATAGGTGGTTTATAGTTAAGAAATTTGATTTACAAAGACTACTCAAATAGTTATAATGGATTGTTTTGGTTTAGTTAGTAGTTTCATGAGTGAGGGTAAAGAGGCATCCCAAATACTGGAAATTTGCTGTCCACGAGAAACCATTATGGTGTCATTGGCGATGACATATATATGTTCTTTGAATTTTCGGTGAAAATGTCTTGGCTCTCTCTCAATTTGACTTGCTGAGTCAAAGTCGACGTAGTGATTGGGATTCTCATCTAAATGTTTGACCAATGCCGATTTTTCATTACAAAACTTGAACATCTCGTTTATGTTGATCCAATCTCATCTTCATGTTTCTCCAATGTACCATTTGATGAATTTTTTAGTTGCGACATTAGGACATGTTGCAAAAAATCATAGGAAATGTTGCTAAAAAATTTAGGAAATGTTGCTAAAAAATTTAGGAAATGTTGCTGAGAATCATACAAAATCTTGCTGAAAATCAGAGAAAATCCTGCTGAAATCAATAGGAAATCTTGCTGAAAACAATAGGAAATTCTGCTGAAAATAACAGGAAAACTTGCTGAAAATAACAGGAAAACTTGCTGAAAATAACAGGAAAACTTGCTGAAAATAACAGGAAAACTTGCTGAAAATAACAGGAAAACTTGCTGAAAATAACAGGAAAACTTGCTGAAAATAACAGGAAAACTTGCTGAAAATAACAGGAAAACTTGCTGAAAATAACAGGAAAACTTGCTGAAAATA
>JAQIXX010007475.1:0-10773 GCA_034700605.1 Willowsia nigromaculata | reverse complement strand
ATCGCACAATTTAAAAACTCAAAAAACGCCATGCTAAAATAATTTCTGCCAAACTATACGGTAAAAGGAGTAGTGTGTTCTGTAGTTCAGTCTTAATATGACTCTCTTCATCTGCATGTCAGAAACTGGACAGGAGCTTTTGAAACCTCTGTCCATCCAATATATTTAGAGGAATTTTCCTTGTGCTCGATTTCTTAATAGGGTCTTCTCTCGATAAATCAGCTTAACACTTTGGAAACGGACACTTGGCCGCTCCCTAAGGCAACAAAAAGCTACAAATGACGTGGTTGTGGTCATACTTTGGATGGGAAACACAGTTGTTCTCCTCCTATATTCTTGTAACTAAATTAGATTTTCCTCCTCAGTTTTTAGAAATTATCAACTGACTGTAATTCTATGCAGTGATGGAGCATACTTGATTTTTTGAGTTATGCCTGTTGGAAATTACGTCCATCCACAAGGTGGAATATCGGATATTTGTTGAAATGGAAGGAGAACCAGCGACGAGGTAAGGCCTATTAAATCTCATTGTGTTAGTTATTGAGCACTTCCTGTCTTGAAAATATAATAGCGTATTTTTTTGGACCTATCAGCCGATCGAATGAAAACAAAGTTTCCTCGATTTGAATTCAAGTCAACTCAGGTGTTTGAAACTTACTAATTGTCACTTCCGCAGATAGTAGTTAAGCTGTGGAGAGAGCGCTAATATTTGATATTTGGTCAGGCATAATCTTTCAAATATACCTAGGGACAGTAACAGAATTTATGAATTAAGTTAATAATCAAGTATTAAACTTTAATTTCACTGATAACAAATGAGGTAGAGCGAACTATTGGAGCATTGTAAGTAATTTGAATGAGAATGACGATTTAATTGTACTGAATAATACATCTGAGTAAGTTTTTTCAGAAGCGACCTGGTACAGATACTCAAAATTTTGATTTCAGCAATTTCATGTGGGATGAGAGCCCTCCATAAGTGATGCATATTGGTGTACTAATTTTCTATGCATCTTATTGTGTACGAAAATAATGAAACGTTTAATGGTTTGGGCGATATTGGCGACTATTTTTCTCAGAAACTAAAAAAGATAGCAATGCCAGTCAGCCTGTGTTAGGTACAGTATAAAAGCTAAGATTACGTCTCTTTCATATATATGAAATATGTAACAATTAAAAAACAAATAAAACAGTTTTTAAAATTTGAAAAAAAAAAATTTTTGCGATATTTCATGAGTTGGCGTTAAACTTTAACAAGACCATAAATTTTCACTTATTTCAAAAAGGGTTTTACATATTTCATATTTTTGAAAAAAGACGTAATCTCAGTTGTTTATACTGTACCTAATGCAGGTGGAATGATATCTATTGCTATCTTTTTGAGTTTCCGGGAAAAACAGTCGCAAACACGCCCACACACAACAATAAAACATTTCATTATTTTTTTTCGCAACAGGATACAGGCGAAAGCAACTCACCAATAGGCATCACTAAAAGAGGGCTCAAATCACACATGAAATTGTTGGAATCAAAATTTTGAGTGTCCGTACCAGGTCGACTCTGAAAAAGGTGTTCATGCTATAATGATTAATGGTAATTTATCCGTTTTTTATTTTCAATCGAAATGATATCTAGATGATTTTACTAACAAATGACGTTTCCTGGTGATTAGTTTTTCCCTATAAATTAAAGTTTTTGGTCATGGCTATTATACTTTCTTGCCAATTTACTTATATTTCCACTCTGTACAAATACGTGTTCGGAAAATTCCTAGAAAAAAAGTTTCCAGAATGGGTATATTCCTAGAAAGTAAGTTTCCAGAAACGGAAAGTTCTATAATAGGAATATTCATAGAATATATATTCGGAAAAACGAAGATTTTCATTGAAAAAGCAACTACCAGAACGAATTCTCCCTAGAAATAATTCTTAGAAAAATATTGTTCAAAAGTATTTTCATATTAAAAATATTGACAAAATGTATGTATTTGTAATTCTCCTCAATTGAAAGTAAATTGAATCTCCTCCTTTGAAATCCCTCAATATTTACGTAAAACCGATATTATTGGATTGGATTAGGGCTAAGGAGCAGAGATCTCACTATGTTCTCAGAAAGTCTTGGGACAAGCATTAAAGTGGTGAATTTCAGTCAGGGGGTAATCACTCAAAAAAGTTTATATATTGAAAATAATGTAAGCGCTTGCATCGATGTTTCCTTGAATCGACGAGTTGTAGTTACTGAACGCAACCATTAACTGCAAGCACCACTGTTTAAGATTTTTTATTAATATTTATACCATCGTCAGAGCAAGCTTCTGAATAAAAGCTTGAAGACCCATGACACTTAGGATAAAATCACGTTGAAAATATTTTTGTACCAAAATACTCTTTTCTCGTTCTAAAATATTTTGATTTCCATTTTACGCGGTTTAGTTCAGAAATTTTATTTGGTTCGTGTCACAATAAGATTCATGCCAATATACAACTCTACGTCCAACTATATTAATGAACATGAAATAGATTTTTAAAACATTAGATCTAATCGTAAATTTTTATGCGTAATTGCGATGAGAAGGTCATATGGTTTTAAAAAGTTGTACACATAAGAGCAAGCAGTAGTAGATTGATTGATTGATTCTAGTAGATTAAATTGAAGATGAACCGCCATAATACAAAGTATTTCTATTTCTCTTCATAGTCAGAATATTTGTGAATTACCTACACGAATTATCAATCTGGGAATTCACATGCTGAGAACTTAAGCGTATAGAAATTTTCTGCTTCTAGGAATTACGCAAGTATGAGAACTTACCTATTCTAGGAATCTTGTATGTATTTGAACTTTCTTAATCTAGGAACTTTTTTCTATCAAAAGGACTTCTAGGAACTGATTTTTCTAGCAACTTTCAGTAAACCGAAACTGTTTAAAAAAAGTGAGTATTTGAGTGTAAACCTAACATCTCCAGGTTGCCGCAGCAAGTCTTGGTACAATAGTGCGAAGTCTTTTACTTTAATATTTCATATGGTCTCAGGTCGCAGGATGATATACTCAAATTACAAACAGCTCATGTCTTCAGAAAACTAAAATCTTAACATATTTGTACGGTTATTTGTACATATGAAATATTAAAGTAAAAGACTTCGCACTATTGTACCAAGACTTGCTGCGGCAACCTGGAGATGTTAGGTTTACACTCAAATACTCACTTTTTTTAAACAGTTTCACATGGCTATTTCTGTGATATTTATTATTTGCATTTTGGGGTAATAAAAATTTAGACAATTTATGTGGCAGTAAAGAGTTTTAAAATATGATACAAGTACGGGGCTTCGATAGATCAGATAGTCGTATGTAATGTTGGAATAAATAGAGCAGAGCGTGATACGATATCAGGTGAAAAACTCATTCGCACATAATTATGCGAATTTCGTGTATGCCTAACAGGTTCAGGAGCCCCTACCTTAAACCTAGGACATCAATTTGGCTTCTACAGCTATCATGTGGAATTGAGCAGCTTCTCTATTTGCGACACCAGTGGTTAAAAAATGTGGTTGAATAACCAGACTGGGAGGAGGTTCTTATGTATTTACAGTTTGTATACAAACAATTAAGTTGTGCTTCATTTTTTGGTCATAGTCTAGCAAGTTTGCCTTTTAGCTTTTGGTAGGGTTGATTTCATAGTTACGTACGGTAAACGGTATTCCATTTTGAACACCGTAGGATGAGCTATGCATGTAATTACTATTTAAAAGGGGTTTCTCCTCTCAGGTGAAATTACTAAAGCGACAAAGTGCAGGTTTTATGCCTCTTATAGCACTGCTTCCATCCACGCAATTTTTAATCCGTGAGTTTCGTGTTGATTGCATGTCTTCGGTCCGATACTTTTAATGAAATATTTCGGTCGGGAAAACTTGGGAATTATTCATTCATTAATCGTTATCATTATAACTGATAGTTTTAGAAGAGCCATTGAAATTAATGTATTTCTGTGGCTGGTGGCTGATAAATATGTGTAAATAACTGGAAGTAAAACGTTCTTTTATGTTAAAAGAAGCAGTAAACGTAACGATATGCTAAATTCAACTCTTATGGTGTGAGTGTGAGGTTGCTACCCAATCTAATCAATCGAGCAGACTTGGTCAACTTGGCGATGGAGAATACAGAAAAGAGGGGCATTCAGGAACTGTCTCGTATGGAGACTCCTCTAGTGGTTTGGTTTTTAAACTCTTGCTTGAATTTTATTGATATAAAATAATGAGGGAAAACATGCTAACGTAGGAAAATTCTCAACTAGGTTATTTGTAAGTTATGGATTTGCGATTCCATTTGGAGATACTGTTTGGTTAATGAAGTCTTGGTGTCCTCAAGGCGGTTCATTAGGTGTCCTCATTGTTGCCCTCCCAAAAACATGTAGAACTAATTCGTAAAACTGAGACTTGGTATGATTCTATCTACCTGATACTTTCGGACAATTGAAAAAACTAGGGGTGAAAATGTGCTGATCACTAGAATAACTCGCTTTAATGCTCGCTCCAATTCTGAGAAAATTGACATTCCATCAGGGTGATCTCACTGCGGTTCGTAAGGTTGCTAGTTATGGTGTATTCGAGCAATGGTGATGATAAAAAAATCCACGTTGCAATTTATTTGCTTTAGCAATTCCACTGTCAGGGTTTTCGTCAAAATAAGAATTTCTGTTTGCAACGCAACGTACATTTTATTACAGAATCACTAATGGAAAGCTATTTATTAGGAATACGTGTAAACCAAAGGACGTAACATATTTTTTGATTTGAAGAGAAGAGGACGCTGGAGGTGTACATTTAACTTTACGAATTACTTTTTTACGTGACTAATAATTATAACAGAAAAATAGACAAAATTTGTGGCTCGGGAAATATCATAGAATTAATGTGAACCTCCAGGAGATTAGCATAAATAAATTGTAGATGTTACATTTCAATTAGTGAGAACAAGGAAGTTTTTGTTGTTTTGAAAAACAAATAAGCTACAGAGTTAGGACATGTAGTAAGGGCCCATATACTCAGCTTTAGAGCTCGGCCAGATTGTTATTGGAGGAAATGAGAATTTCAAATAAATATAATTTTAAGTCAGAAGGAAGTTGTACTCCCTTAAAATGCAAATTTCCAGTTTTAGCAACGATAAAAATAGGTCGAAACATAAGATTAGAATTCTTTGCATTATTTACGCGGTATTTATTGTTTAAAATTTTTTAACCAACCTTAGGTATATAATAGATCCGGTAAGCCACATGGATTTATGTGATAAATACGACTGAAGAATGAATGCTGAGTACTTAGAAAAAAAAAACTATTTTAATGAGTAAGTTTTTTCAGAAACGAACTGGTACGGACACTCAAAATTTGGATTCCAACAATTTCATGTGTGATGATAGCCCTCTTTGAGTGATGCATTATGGTGAATTGTTTTCGCCTAAAACTTATTGTGTACTAATATAATGAAATATTTAATGGTTTGTCATGGGCGCTATTGGTGACTGTTTTTTTCAGAAGCTAAAAAAGACAGCAATACCATTCCAGCTGCATCAAGTACAGTATAAAAGCTAAGATTACGTCTCTTTCAAAAATATGGAATATGTAACAATTATACAAATTATAATAGTTTTTAAAGTTTGGGAAAAAATAAATTGCTTGATAATGCATGTGTCGGCGTTAAACTTTATTAAAAGCGTAAATTTTCATTTATTTAAAAAAAGAATTGTACATATTTCATGTTTTTGAAGAACACAATCTGAGTTTTTACTGCATCTAATGGAGGTGGAATGGTATTGCTATCTTTCTTAGTGTCCGAGAAAAACAGTCTCCAACATGCCCTCACACAACAGTAAAAAATTTCATTATTTTCGTGCACAACAAGATACAGGCGAAAGCAATTCACGAATAAGCATAACTTAAAGAGGGCTCTCATCAAACATGAAATTGTTGGAATCAAAATTTGGAGTGTCCGTACCAGGTCAAGTCTGAAAAAAGGTACTCTAATGGAAGTATTTTAGCCTTAAAATTTAACTCTAGTATTGGATCGTTTACTTGATGCTCTTTTTTGGCTTGAGACTAAACGTTAGATTTTGATTGTAAGTTGTAACGTTTTAGGAGCAAGAGTGAGAATTAGAGGAGACCGGAGGAGCAGTATTAGTCGCGCGCAGACCATACCGCAGCGCCCGTTGACATTTACGCTTTGCACTTTCACACTGCATCAAAATTCCACTTTGCGCAGCGTACACATTTATGAAATCCTTTCCGCAAGCTACACCGCAAAGTGGAAAGAGTAATCATTCATTGTGAAGTCAAAGAGGTGAGAGAATTTCAAGAATATGCAAGGAATAAGCAAAATTTTTAACGCTAAAATAAATTACTACAAGATAGATGCGCATACGTACCTCATACCTAAACGAATTTAGTTCCATTAACAATCGCAATTGTTCATAATATGAATTTTAAACAACTACATTTATGATGAAGGGTAGCTTTCTTAAAGCCATTTGAATGGTATTTTAAAGTTGTTAATAAAGAGACTGAAGATGACAGTTTAGCTTTAATCTAAAAACTTAATCAATTGGTCAAAATCCCAGTACGCACTCACATCACAGCAGCAACGGCAAAATGAGTTATGAATGCCTCATTGCATATATTATTTAGTAAGCAAGCAAAATTGCACATGTTGGGTTTACGATTTGTTCGTGTAGCTTTTTTATAATGTTATGGTGGCAGTGTATCCATCAGACATGGTAAAAACCCAGGGTTTTTTCAATCAAAACCCCAAAACCCGGATTTTAATGGGTTTTAGGGGTTTTAAAGGGTTTTATTGGGTTTTTAGGGTTTAAAAAGGTTTTAAAGCTTTTATATACACTTATATATGGGGACTACTTTTGGCGGGTTTTCTATGGCTCCATATCAATACATGTTAATTCATTTTTACCCGGCAACCCAATAAAACCCAACCCCCATCGTCATGTGGGTAGCCCATTAAAACACGTGTTTTAATGTGTGTACTTTTTCATTTTAAAACCCGGGTGCCATGCCTGCTGATGAGCAAAAAAAGGGTCCCTGGTCAATACCCAATCCCTGGTCACAAAAAAACCCATGGAGCACCGCTCCCGTGCTCCGTAAGAATTTCCATGCCCGGTTTTAAGTCTACAATGTCAATTATACCAAAAATTTTAAAATATGGAGTATAAAAATTATAACTACTAATCGCAATTCGTAACTGTAGAAAGTTTTATGAATACTTAACTAATTCATTGTGCAACACCAAAATTAAAAGTGATGAGACCACCAAAACCAATCAAAAAATTTACTTTGCTCCAACGGTTAAAATTGGGTTATTAAATGCTTCATAAAGTATACATACATTTTACTTTGTTTGCATGTTCTTTTTGTATTTATTTTTCCAATTAATTTCTCTCGTGTTGTCAAGGATTTTTAACAAGAATCAATTAAATTCTCAGATACAAAACATTTCCTGTGTGGTTATAAATTTTAGCAATCAAAAATATTAATGACAAGTTAATACTGATTTTAGGTTCAGTTATGAATTCCTATGTTTCCTCTGAAATTGTGTAAAGACGGCACACATAAGCACTCTTTAACACAAACGACATGCTATTAAGTTAACTCTAGTAGCTAGGCTTAGAAATATTTTGAAAGCTTCATAGCTGAAATTTACGCTTTAAATACTTCGAGCTCACACAAGTAATAATTTTACCAGCAATCAACTTAAAACCATTCAAACATTCCAAATATATAGTTTTTTACTCCGTATTTGAATGGAAATTAAGCATAAACGTATAATTGCAAATTCAGGTTATGTGACCGAACTTAACATCCAGTTTCTAAATCTTTTAGCCTCTAATTATCAAATTATAGTTTCGTAACAACTCAATGAACCCTTGACTCTACTTACTAATCAAATGTCCTGCTATTGCTCCAAGGTCATGGAAAAGTTTTAAAGGTTACCGACAAGGAAAAGCTTTGCATGATTAGAGTACAATATATTAAATGCATCCTAAGAAATTTCAAAATATTTTCACACCGACTGTATCTAGTTTGTAAACTTATGAGACCGGACATTGTTTAAATGTAAATTTTCTCTCAAGATACATTGCATTCTCGCATCTCCACTTTTTTTGTACTTCTCCGTAACTTTTCCCGGAAGCAAGTTTCACTAGTTTGTGTCGTCATGGAATAAATTAGTTTATTGGTACGTCATTAGAAGAATGTTTTAATGAAATGTCCAGCACATTATTATTAAAGATTTGAATCTCCAAAGGGAAATAACCAGCTCATACGTACAAAATAAATCTTGAATATGCCTACCAAAACAATGTAGTTGGATCTTAGCTCTTCAAACTGTTTAAAGTATTCTTTTCTGAGAACTTCCAAAATGCTTACAAGTAACCAATACAAAGCATTTCTCTGGATGAGAAACTTTTACTTTTTCCTGTACAAAGTACCAATTCACTGGGATCACAATAGCCAACTATTTACAGTAAACTCTGAAAAATACAAGTGGATAATTTGGTGGTTCGGAAATTTTCTCATCTTTCTGTTGTGGCTTACCTACGTTTACACACTTACAACGCAGCCATTTCATAAGAGGAAAAATCTCGAGCTTTTGGAATTCTGTACCGGATTTTGCTTCTTTAGTTCCGTCTTAGCGAGCGCCTACGCAGTTACTTCGTTACGGAAAACCTGCTATTTGTCAGCATTCAACGAATATCTTCAGTTGGAACTCAAAATTTACAAAAGTAAGCAAACTTACAAGTAAAAAAATAAAGCGGAAACCAATTATAAATATTTGTTCAATATTTCAGAATATTGCCGACGTCTTTTGAATCATAATCGGGTTCTCACAAGATACGAGACATTTATCTTAGCTTGCCAAGGAATGAATGTGATGCCATTTATAATTCTCTTGGCTGCCCTCTACTGGGATTTGGATGCACCATACTTTGTTCTCGAGGATTTCATGCCAGATCCGATGTACAGAACTGGACAAACAATTTTAATTCTTCTACTAATCCGAGCAATAATTTTGCTTCCGACTCTTATCGAGACTACACGAACAATAGTTTATACTTGTATGAGTTTTATGATAACCATGCTTTCAATCAGAGAAATAGTTGCAGCATTTAACAGGATTACTAATTGTACGAATTTTTAAGCTTGTATTCCCAACTCCGTCTAATTGGCAATGTGTTAGGTGAGGGTGTTCAAAGAACTTGCTTTTTTGCTGTGACAATGTTTTACTATTTGATTATCCAAACGATGTGGATTTGTATTCAAGGTTGGGGTAGTTTGAGTTTACCAATCTATTTATTTTTTGTCTGTTCCACGGCTGTGGTTTTATGCGCATCTGCGATATTTTTACAAGTTGTTGCCGTAACGGGGGAATTAGTACAAAGATTACCTTTAACAAAAAGAACGTATATAAATTTGAAATATTGTCGGTTTAAAAGTTTAGAGAATCAGGTGGATGCAAAGGGAGCAAAATGTTTAAAAGGCATACAATTTTCGTATGGTGATTACTACCCGTTAGGGAGGAAGTTTTCAAGAAATGTTATCGATAACGTGATTCAAGATGTAATGTCAGTTTTTCTTTTATTTGATAAATAAAATAAGTTATTAATATAAATTATACATTTGCATAATAAATTTTTACATTCACAATCAGCCTCAGAAGTATTCGAGTTTGTGTGAAAATTTGAATTTAGGTTCGTTTAACCTTTTGAGTTTAAAATATTTGTAGATTGATTTGTGTTTAAAATCCAACGATTTATGATGCAATTACTCCAGAACCTTTTATTACCTTTATAATATTAAAATAATTCAAAATAAGTTGTAGTTTCTGTAGTAAATTATACATAAGGATATATCTGGTATGAGCTTGAGCGATGCAAAATTTGAAGCCATAATATTGTTTTTATGCAATTAAGTTTGCTTTATAATTTTCCACAAGACTCGGTTTGCGCTGACTATTTGATTAATTTTAATAAAGGAAATTTTCAATTAAATTTCACAGTAAATACTTCTTTAACTCTTAGTGTTCACTCAGTAATTTAGTGGCGTGATGATCATTCATTCAAGTTGAACTACATGTTGCACAAGAGGCCAAATAGTTTATAATTTCCAAGAATTATTATCAATCAGCTCTTAACTGCGTTTCCCACCAAAATTTTGAATAGAGCTATTACTATAGCATTAGCAAATACTTAAATGAAGATACCCTTAAGCTTATAGTTAAGTTGTTACAAGTCAAATAATAAATGCCGGTTTACTTGACTTCTCATCTTTAATTTACGCTTTGTGTGATTTTAAACACAGTAATTTTTACACCATATACTTAGACACCGGATGTATAATTTTACAAAGATTCCTGTTAAAAGAACAACCCTTTCTTTACTAAGCCCACGCAGAATCGCCAGTTAAGTATAGCAAACTAGGAAAGATTTGTGAACGGAAATTCACAGCAGTAGAATTAAAATAATTGTCTATTTAAATAATTCTACTTCCACAATCCGGATGCCCTTAATGAACTCAGTTTCTTTGTGAGTGTCTTTGTTTGACTTTTATTCGGATCGCTTCTAAAAATTTGATAAAAACTTGATTCCGACTCTCATTTTGGTTTTCAATTTGTCTACAAAATGTTTACCAAATATCACGAGAAAGCTTTCACTTTGCTGCGAGCTTTCTACAAGCTTACGTACGAAACCCCAATCCACTGGGATTCCCAACA
>JAQIXX010007474.1:0-10773 GCA_034700605.1 Willowsia nigromaculata | reverse complement strand
GTGTGAATCAACAGATACTTCGTCTCAACAAGCGGAGACATTGATTCAGCTTGTGATACCCCCACTTGTAACTCAAGTGAACGAAGTAGCTAGTCGGCTGGGATCTCCAGACATGGGAATATATTTGTGTAATTGTGTGAACCAGATAATTCAATTCCTAGAAAAGTATCCAAGCACAGCACAGCTCCGAAGATCATTGAAGGGACAGATTGAGATGCAAATTGACCGTCTATCAACTGAACAAAGTAGCTGGCTAGTTGCCCAGTTGGGAATAGGGCATATCTACACAATTTTACATGAAAAGATTGAAGATCCTCTCTCCAATGTACCGGGCATGGATGCAGCATCATTGAAAATGTTTGTGGTATGTAAATTGGGAATATGAATCATTGTCGTCAGTCGTAGTCAGCAGCATAACCTCATCTTAGTTTTCAAATGTTAATTCATGCTCATGATTTAATTATTTAGAACAAATTGGACAGCTTGATTCATAATCCTGAATCAGTACTCCTCCCACAAATTCTTCATGTGATAGATACCTCAACACGGACACTCATACAAAAGCAAAGTTTTCGTATATTGGTAGCGATTTATAAACAAGTATTTGAAGCTGTAAGTGATCCCAAGAATGCTTATCCTAAAGATTTATTGAATCTTGACCCTGATCAGTTGGAAAAGTCATTATGTGGATAAAGAGACCTTAATCAAAGATGTAATTAATTAAGTACCTAATACAAATATTTATTTTCTAAAAAAAATCGTTATCCATAAGCTTTACTACATGATTTGGGTGTTATTGTGTTATGACTAATTGCCTTGTGCTTCACATTCAAAGGTTATATTATAGAATATGTATTTTAAGCTGATTAGCTAATATGCAAGTGCAAAGTGTTTTTGATTTTTCTTCAGAAAGTAACATCACATGATAATAAAATTTACCATTGAATCCTACCAGCATTGGAATTTGGAATACAAAGTATTTGCTTGTCATTTGAAGCTAAATATTTGTAATGCATGCACCACCAATGTCATACATATTCATGTTATTCACACTGTCCCCAATCATCATATTATTTTAAATCTCATAAGTAGGGAAGATTTGTTTTTGTTTAATGTGATATGCAGATACGGCTGTAAAGGTGTGAGTTACACACTACTTTACTAGCATGGGACGATATATTTGTCTAATATTCAATCAAGTGATCATGAGTCATCTAATCATCGTTGACAGATTGATAACATAGTATAGTATTAGTGCATACTTACTAAGCACAACATCGTAGAGTAGAAACAAAGACGTAAAACTGTAGACCTGAAATTGTAGGGTTAATGTCATTTCCTTCTTTATGGAAGCTACAATTGCTTGTCAAATCTTGCCAGAGTTGAGTCAGTATAAACCGTAGATGATATCATAACAGCCAAAAATTGTGTACAATATTTTCGGAAGGGCAGTGCTTGAATCAAATACATTGATATTGGGTAAGTTTCATAAAACCGATAAAATCTTTTCTTGTGATGTATGCGAATTCATAGTTCCAGTGTACAAAGTTATTGTTTTATTGATTTCACAGCCAAAAGAATCGGAATTATATCCATCATCATCTTTGTTCAAGTTCAGCTAAAAATCGAAGAGTAGATAATATGGGAGCGTCTCAACGAATTCGGGAATTCGTCAATATTATATTTTGGTTTTTGATGCTAGTATTCATTTCATGGTGGCTGGCTGGGATTTGTTTCATCTTGTACGTTGTCACAAGCATCTTCTCTCCGTGTATCAGTGACCTTCAATCCATTTCAGAGCGATTACTTGCTGGAGTCATGTTCCCCCATAAATGTTCCAGCAATATGGTGCAGCGACGATCGTACGCAACAATATAAGCCCTACTATATCATTGTCATCTCTAGTTTACAAATCGTTTGTGCTACTTCAATTACCTTTCAATTAGTGTGATTCTAATAAATATTAATTCTAATGTTCATCGAGTGCGAATTCAGTATCCCGGCTTTTTATATATTTTTTTTGCAGTGTCATTTGCTTTTTTATGCATTCCTGAGTTTCATGTGTACAAATTCGCCATACGTCATTGGACCAATCATGTATCATCATAAACTAAAAGTCATATTCATCATGTAAAGGAAGCGTTTATTACTTGCTTAAACTTCCGCTTTATCTTGACACATAAAAAACCTACCATATATTTAATTGATTAATCTACCAGAAATATAAGAAAATCACACCTTTTGAATGCCCGATTGCAAACAAACGGTACAACAAGTGGCGACCGGGGGCACTGAACTTGATGATAAAATGGTTCTATAACTAGAATAGCAACAAAAACTTACCATTCTACCACCTTTGTTTGAATTAGAATTATTAATCTTCATAGTTTTACTCAATGAGTAGCAAATTTTCCCAAGCATCAAAAAAGCAACAAAATACCTGCCATAAAGCTAGCACTTGCAGATTAGAACGAGTTGATTACTGGAAAACGGAAGTAGTGGCAGCCTCTCATTTCAACATTCAGCACCCTGTTTTTAGCACCCACAAGTGCTTTTTGCACTTCACCACTGTACTGATTACACTGTACTTGGTCTTTGAACTACGTATGAATATTTTAATGAGAACTATGATTTGATTTCAAGTTTTGAAGCATCTACTAACAAAGAAATACAATGCGTAATCATTTCATTCTGAATCATGTACATTTGCCACTGATGTACTTTCGTCTTCAGTTCTTCAATCACAGCATTTATTAACTAATCCTCATGAGAAGATGTGGTGGCAAATTGCATCCATATTTCTTGCCCTTCAAATTTCGACCACTGGGATTGCCCTGAACAATACGAATGGGTCGGTCCTTCAGAGTCTAACCTCTGGCTCAGGTAATCCATAAAGCTCTGCAAATTTTGTCTAAAATATTGTATGCCAATTTTGTGTGTAAATAAATTTAATTTTACAGAAGTCACAAACTCCCACAGGATAATAAGAAGATTTACTCCACGTTTCAAGTTCCCCAAGCCACAGCTTCCCACATTACCCCGACCAACTTTTCCTTTTCCAGTTTTTGATCGAGACCTTCCCAAAGGAGATGACGGAAGAGTGGTGAGAAAAAATAAACGACCAAAGCCAACTAAAGCCAGCCAATCATCACCTAAAATCAACGAAGACAGAACATTATTGGCAGGTGAGGTTTTTAAGTAATCAGTTTTCCCGAGTGTTGGAATGCCCATTATCAAACTTATATGTAAGCGTGCAATAATGTTTATTGATTTTTCCAGCGAAAAAGGCAATCCTATTAAAGAAAGCTATAGTGGCAAAGAAAGCTATTATACTTGCAAAGCTAAAGAAGAAAGCTTACCTGAAGAAGAAGAAAAAATTGAAGAAGAAAGGCTTCAAGAAAGCAGCACTGATCTACGGACTAAACAAAGCAGCTAAACTGAAAGGGTTCACTGTGAAAGCTCCAGTCTTTCATCTTTCTTTTGGATCACCTTTCAAGCAGGGAGGAAAAGTAGCAGGAAATAAGGAGGAAGCTGTAACCTATTCAGGTGGCAATAGGGAAAATTCCACTGAAAGTTCGAATGAAAACTCTAATGAAAATTCTACCGGTGAAGATAGTGAAAGCGAAGAAGAAGACGACGACGATGATGATGATGATCTCGATGAAGATGAGGACTCTAAACCTCCAAGCAATCCAAATAATTATTCAGAAAATAATAATCAGCAAGCAACTACAGTGGTGCCACCACAAGTTAGTCATGTTTAAAACACATTTAAATAGACGCTTTTATGTGTTGGCGATGTTGCATGAAAATTATGAATAATTAAATAAAATATCTTTAGCAAATTGCCCCTCAGCAAGCTCAGGCACAACCCTTGACTGCGGCTCAACAACAGCAGGCTTCAATGATGTTGCAGCTTCAACAACAACTACAACAGAAGCAGCAAGAACAATTAAACCAGAATCAACAACAGCAGCAGCAACAACCCCAATTACTAAATCAGCAGCAGGCCCAGGCAGTTGTAATTACTCCAAGTCCCATTTCAGTTGATACATCCGAAGAGTATACTTCAAAAAAGAAAGCAAAGAAGAAAGCAAAGAAGAAAAAGAAGGTATTTGCTTAACATTGAAAGTGCTTTCACTGGCTGACAGGTTGATACAGAATTTCCCATATACATTTTTTAGGCAACACCAAGACCCGTGAACTTGGGAGTGAAAGCAAATCTGTACAAAAAGTTTGATAGGTTGACAAAGAAAGCGACTGGGCAAATATCGTCGTTCATACATATTGATATTGACTTTTTCCGTTCTGGGCTTGCTGGTGGACGCAAGGCAACTGATGATTTGATATCGCCTGCGCCGGGAAGATTTGTTTCACGAAGTGCTGAAATTGCTTCCCCTAAATCGAATGAAGAATATGATCATATAGCTGGAATCCAGATACCAGGCAATTTTATGCCCTCCTGGGCTGTTCCAGACTGGAGGAGGCAATATCCTCCAAGAGGTTTTAATCGAAAGATTTGTAATGAGGATAGACATGGTTCATGTAGTCTAAAGCCTGTATATGTAATATTCAAACATAAGGGTATATAATGTAATAAAATAAGTAATGAATCATTTTACTAATCACTCAAAAGCGTTAAAGGTGCATTCACTTTTCACTTACTCAATTCCATCACCACTGCTCCCAAAGATGCATGATTCCAAAAGACCATTCCATGGCAAGTCGCCAAGGTGCTTTGGATTTCAACAAATTAGAGCAGAGCAAATTGAATAGTTTCTGAATATTTATAAAAAAAAAAGGTGCTGGTCTGGGGGCTTCACTCACAGGAAATCAATCCGTGAGCTCACTCAATGCACATTTATTCATACTTTTGTCACAGAATAGATCCATAGTTTTCGTAATCTCTGAAATTTGACAGATAACGTAGTTTCATTTCTGCTCAGATAACACTGAGCAACATGGACGATAAGCCCCCATCTGAAGAGGCAGTGAAGGAGCGTGGCTCTGAACCACCAGCGCCCCCTCCTCCACCACCAAAGCCTGTGATGCCACCTCCTCCTCCACCGCGAAAAAGAAAAACGCCATGTATCGGAGGTTGCTATCAAAAACCGCCCCCACCAAGATGTTAGTAGTTTCATAATCAATTAAATTGTGGACGCAGTAGAATCATAATGTATGTAGTATGTCTTTTAACATAAAAATTATATTTAATTTAGTGGGAAAGGAGGAGTTACGGGACCCTGATTTCGGAAGAATGCTCGCCGCAGAATTTATCGGCACCGTAAGCTTAACATTATGAACCGATCATTGTAAACATAACTGCAATGAAATTTAAACGTTGAATTGTGTTCATTCATAATATTCATGCCTACATGTATAATATATTATGCTTTCATTGATACAGTGCTTTTTGGTGTTCTTTGGTGTCTTGTCGATTATAACCTCTGCCGAACCACGGGGAGGGGGTCCTAGTGAACTTATTGCCTGTGGTGGGTCTGGTCTTGGTGGAGGTAGTGGTCCTGGTGGTGGTCCTGGTGGTGGTCCAAACCCTCCAAGCTGCATGAAACGATATCCTAAAGGTCGTGTACTAGACGGACCCCATTGGTTCATGGACCCGGATGGAAGTAATTACACTGTTTGGTACTTTGTTGGAACACCGAAACCTTTACACATATCCCTCGCATTTGGAATTGCAGTTGCAACTTTATCTCAGGTATGTTATACGTGTAATCAATCATAATCTCAATTTTTTATCTGAAATATATTTTCTACTAAAAGCATGCGGCTCATTTACTAATAATGCTCCAAACTTTAGGCACTTGGACATATCTCAGGGGCTCATTTCAACCCTAGCGTTACACTTGGAATTATGGTGTTGGGCAAGATTGGCTTTTTGAAAGCTTTGTGTTACATCGTTTTTCAATTTTTGGGAGCAATAATGGGAATAACATTCGTCTGGGTAAATGTATTTTCTTTCAATTGCAAAAATAGTGTTTTCAATTGCTTGACAGAGACATTTATTTGTGTTTAAAGCTTGGAACTCATAACATGAGAGTAGAAGACCTCGAATATAAGCCTAATGGCCAGATACCGAAATTCATATACAGGGTTCCTAATTGGGGCATGGGAGCAACCGTTCTGCAAGATGGGACCAACGCCGTTATGGAAGGTATAAGTCCGATCTTTTATTTAAAAACGCAACTCAAAAACACTTGAAAAAAATTAATTAAATGAACGATTGTTAAATACCAGGAATTGCGACGGAGTTCATGATTACGTTCATCCTTGTTTTTACGGTTTGTTCGTTATACGATGATCTTAGGAAGGACATAAAAGGTACTTGAAGAAATACATGATATGTATCACTGCATTCAACTATATGTATATTAAAATGAACTCTTTGTTCGATAAAAAAATGCAATCAACAGGTTCTGCTCCTCTCGCAATCGGACTTGCTGTCTTTCTTGGACACGCCGCTGCAGTAACTAAAGTTTTATTTGGCTACTAATTCAGGGTTCCTTACTGACTTGAAGTTTAAAATTATGCATGTTTTATAAATTTTAGTTAGGCTACACTGGTGCTTCTATGAACATCGCACGTACTTTCGCTTCCGCCATATTGTCTTCCGATAAAAAAGCATGGCCAGATATTTGGGGTATGACATTAACGTGAAAATAAAATAATGAATAATAGCAATAATTCTTGACTGGTTGGGATATTTGATCATCAGTTTTAAAGAGAAATGATTTTTGTTGACAGTGTATTTCGTTGCTCACTTATTTGCGGGTAAAAACTAATTTCCATTTTTTTCCTAATGAATTTCAAATGAAGAATACGAATATTAAAAGTTTAATGTAATTTTTAGGAATGGAGGGAGGCTTCACGTATACATGCTTCTTCAGACAAAAGCCACAAGAGCCGGAACCTCAACCTCAACAACCCATGATGATGATGGGCCCGCCTCCTCCTCCTGGTGGACCTCGCCGTTCTGGTTCTGGGCCTTGAAAGTTTTATTGCAAGCTTGGTAACACCGTAAATGTACATCTTGTCAGATGCCAAAATTTTGATTACCGAAAACAAGTCTCATTATATAACTGCTGTCATAATTCACAAGTATATACCAGCGTATTTTTCAAAATCTGTTCAGTTAACAATTTTATACGTGTTCATGTGCCTGTCTCTCTGTAAATTTTAATAAATTCTCGCTCTAATCCCCAACACGATGATTTCATTTCCAAGTCATACTCATACATACAACAAAAGTATGTCATTTATTTTGATCCTTCGTTGATTATCTATCACTAGTGTACAAAAAGGCACATACATACACAAACGCGCACTCGCCTTAAAATATATCAACAAAAAACTTGTAACAATTAGTCAAAGAAATAAAAATACAAATAATTTAGTAAGGTACAATTAGGACTTAGTCATTTATCCATGGAATGTAAGCATAAAGCAAATATAAAAAATATGATGGGTTCCTGAACTCTGAGACAACTCATTATTTATTGACAAGCTCAATGCTTCCTTTCTGCAATAATATTGAGTTACTGACATAAGCGTAAAGTAATGAAGGAAATTATCATTACGAGAGGGTCCTTAAATCTGGGATTCTATTCTTTTAACTGCGACCGGAGCTGTATAAATCAACAAATCATACTAACACTTAATACTTGTACAGAATTAACCGTAATTATGTACTTGCAGTGATAAAAATTCCATGCATAATATCAATCATAAAATTACTTCCAAGGCTGTCTGGACATTGAAGATCTTGACTTATTTACACCACTAGATGACGAAGCCATTGACACTGATGACTGTGTGCTTCTAGCACTGACAGATTTTGAAACAGTTGTAGAATCCCTTCTTCCTGACAAAGAGCCAATGTTCGATTTTAAAGGACCACTACTTGAGGATCCCGGAGTATTTCGAACACTTTGCATCGCACTTGGAACAACAAAAGTTTCGCCCAATCCAACAGTAGCATTAGATATTTGATAGGTTGATCTATGGGTAGTTTTGGAAGATGATTGTGGTTTTCCAGTGGGCATCTTAAAGTTGTTTCCGTTTTTATCCTGTTTTGCAGCTGTAAACAAACAAAAAAAATTAATTAGAACCTATATAATCTGACGTATATATATTTTATTATAATCTTACCCAGCGACGGGGTTGATCGAGTCATCGTGTTTCTTTCATCCCAATAGCTAATTCTCCGTCTTTTCGGGCTAAAGTTGAAGGTTTTGATTGCCTTTGGCTTCACACTTTGAGACCCGTGGTATGGATCATAAGCCTTTGTGGTGCGGGATTTCCTATTGTCTCGCTTCGGTGATATTCCACTTAAATCATACAAACATAATAACTTTTGAGCATACATATTAACTATATTTTAAAAACAAACTATGTCAGGAATGTACTTACTGGCTCATTCTTCTTCCCATACTCTTCAAAGTCGCATTAGAAATGTTTGGCCGGGAAGGTGAGGCAACGCTTCTCAAAGCTTTGGCTTTAAGTTTTTCCCTGTCGGTTGCGATAATCGCCATTCGCTCTTTGATTGAAAGTTTGAAGAACACGTCGTGGAATGATCGACAAGCACCAGTTAACTGTAAGAAAAGAGATAATTTTTTTTAGCCAGTACAAATAGCAGGATTGCTCTATGGTACACTTAGATAACTGTATATTTTAAAAACCTGCTGAATAAGCCGTTGATGCAGCTCGTTGTCTTGAGGCTTCACAAAAGGCATGTCTCCAGCCGACGGCACTTCCTCATATAGTTTCAGCAAAAGATCAACAGTGTCCCGAATGGTTTGAACAATAATTTGCACCTTCTCAGTATTCAGTAACCTTCGAGTAAGAAATCCTTTTACAGCAGCAGAAATACGGTCATATTTTGGCTTCATATGGGGTTCTAAGGCCTATTTTATTGATGGGAATAAAAAAAGTTTAATATACATGATTTATACATGCATAAAGCATAGTTAAGCAAAGGTCTACTACTCACCTTTTCAGGAATACGAAGAGGAATATTAGGTCTATTCAAAGGGTCAAGAAACACAAGCCCTTTCAAAAGTGGTGAGCGGGCGTCAACTGGTGTTCGAAACAGTCTTGGGCTCATTAACTGCATCTTACTTTGTAATTTGGAGAGCCCAACTCCAGATAATTCAGTCGCTCCTCCAGCACTGTTTATAAATGTTGAAGTTGAGCTAGATTGAAGATCGCTAATGGTGCTGCTGCCTCCAGTGAAATGGAAAACTGATGAATTTTTCGTTTGTTCCTGACGCTCACTGTTTGTTGTATTCACTGTTATATCTTCTGATTCAACAACCCGCGATTGGGATCGTGCTGAATTGTTTGTCGAGTCCAGAACGGAAGTTGGCGATGCCTTGGAACTCCTGCTAGAGTTTGTGGAATTAAATGCGGAACTGAATTTTTCCCTTAACTTTTCCACTTCATTTTCAAAATCCCTTTTGATCCTAAGCTCCTGGAGCCGGTGCTGCTCAGCCAAGCGTCGTAACTGAACTTCGTGCTCTTCTTGAACTTTCTTCAAAATCTGCTCCATTTCCTGGACAGCTCGGATTGACTGCGGTGAATCATCATCAGGAGTTTTGGCAGTTTTCGAAAGATTCTCCTGCTCTCCCAGAAACCTCTCCAAATGCGCTTGCTTCCCAAGACCTGCATTTAAAAAAATTCTATTAGCTTAAATATCTATTTCATCTTCACCCATTGGTTTAATGGTAAATTGTACATTTATTACCTTGATTTCTTTCCAATTCCTTGATATTAGACTTTTCAGGGGTCTGATATGCTGACTGAACACCCACAGAGCTAGGCGCTGAAGGAACTGTCTCTAAACTCTGTGCAAAATTTTTATCTTTCGATTTTGACACTGCGTCTAGTAAAGCTGCACTAGGCGTGGCTAAAGTATACGACAACTTTCTTACGTGTTTCGAACCTGCACTCAACAAATCAATATTTTCTTTGTCACTACTATTTGATATGACGTCGTCGTCTGTGTCCCTGACTTCTTCAGCTGATGAAGGAATATCTTTGCTAAGTCTAACGTCATAACTGCCACCACCACTACTTTGGGCTTTAACATTATCATTTTTCTTTTTCCCTGTTGAAGAATATTCACTTGGACAAAACTTTTTCGTAAACTCAATCGTAAGTGATTTAGCAACAGAAGAAAAATTTGTTAAAGGCACGGGAGAAAATCTTGAGCTCGTACCAGAAATATCAGCAATTAGTGATGATTTGCAGCTTTCGGAGGGATTTTCTGGAACATTGTTTGGAATGCTCGAGAAAGTAGAAGATTTGGATTTTTCTGGTTCTTCATCTTCCAGATCAAAGTATTTTGCAGGTCTTTTTCTCGTGAATATTTGATCCTCAAAGCTTGGTTTGCGTACCACAGTGGGAGGTGGGTCCTTCTTAAGGTTTTCTGGTTCTTCTTCGCTTGAGGTGGCGTAATCACGAGGTTCTGATTTTATGCCTGTGCCATCTGATGACTTGTTTTCATTGCTTCTTCTGATAACAAAGGTGCCAGTGCTTGAAGCTGCAGAGGCAAAGTTGTCCTCACTTTTCTGATCATCAGATTCACTACGATCTGCATCGCCTTTTTCTTCATCGCCGTCGTAAGATAATGCAGAGGATGAAGGAACTGAGCTCACACTTTTGTTCAGATCCAATGAAGGGATGGTGACTTCTCGAAGGATGCCTTCTGGAACATCGGTAGAGTCTCCAGGAGATGCACCAGAAGTATTTTCTTTC
>JAQIXX010007473.1:0-10782 GCA_034700605.1 Willowsia nigromaculata | reverse complement strand
GACCCTACGTGGGTCCATTAAAACCCGGGTAAATTCATTTTTACCCACCCAGACAAAAACCCACGTGCCATGCCTGACCCCAGCACTAAAGATGATTCTGATTGCATTTAATGTATACAACCGTCCAAAATATTACTTTTCATTTAGTTGTAACAGCTATTGTCTTCAGAGAGAAAGCCGTGGAGAAATGACGCCTGAATTTCTGGTCACACTACGTAAACCACTTGTATGGCACAGACGACTATTTCGTAACG
The DNA here is from genome assembly GCA_034700605.1 of Willowsia nigromaculata. Classification (NCBI taxonomy): domain Eukaryota; kingdom Metazoa; phylum Arthropoda; class Collembola; order Entomobryomorpha; family Entomobryidae; genus Willowsia; species Willowsia nigromaculata. Next base: position 10,528 of record JAQIXX010007473.1, on the reverse strand, counting down.
GCCACCTGAGAAAAATTGACGTGCGAGTTGACGCTCGAAATGTTGGCAAAATGAAGAAAATATGCTCTCATATATTTTCGCCAGGTTACAAATTTTGCACTACAAGAGTCATGGCCTCAATCGAAATTTTGCAGTTCCACAACTTTTCTCTTGACACAAACTTGTGGGTGTACAATGGCGACGTACAAGGGAAAGACATTGACCAATCATTACGGGGACAGTATATTATTCTAGATTGGGCCTATACTAATTATTCAAGATTGAAATACTGGAAGTTGGTGGGATTCAGATTTTTCCAGACATAGTGCATTGGAACCAATATACTGTACAGTAAGCTCATATCAACATGATGACACATTGATTGACTTTGCAACGTGGACAAACCCATTTAGTCTCAAGATTTGGTTGTTTATGTTGTCGGTATTTGTTGTTCTCATATTTAGCTACAAATATCTTAATTCATTTTGCTCAAATAAGTCTCAAAACTTAAAGTTGGCAAACTATAAATTCTTCATAAGCGTTCACATGACAAAGGTTGCATGCTTCATATTCATCCAATTTTTATGGATGTTTGTCTCTGAGCTTTATGGAAACGAAATATTGAGTATTTTGGCAGTTCCAGATCCCCCAAAAGTATATGAATCAATTCCAGAAATATTGAGATTAGGATACAAAATATTATGGCCTTCTTTTAACCTACATCCTTGGGTGCAATTTAATAACTACTTTCGAATACGCGGTATTCTGGAGAATCTTAACTCTAGTTTTGAGCTAACCAATGCATCGACTGCAAATTATCTCTTCACAGCAAAATTACTAGCTTCTAGTTTTGTAAAACTTACATCATCCGAAGACGTTAGCGATGTTCTAATTTATCAAGACATACTTCAAAATTACTTTAATTATAGTAATGCAAAATGCTACAGTGTAAAAGAAACGATGAATGTGGATTCTCGGTATTTGGAAATTTACACAGTAAATAGGTACTGGATGTTGGAGACTTTCTCAAGAATTGAACTGAGCGGACTTATGAGCAAGTGGGAACACTGGGCTGATTTAGCGTCAAGATATTCCTTCAGATTAGACCTAAAGAACCCAAGTTTCAGTAGAGCTGCTAGAACAGGAGATAAGATTGAATTGGAAAGTATATTGGCAATTCTTGTAATCTCAGCTTGCATATTTTTCCTAGGTGCACTTTGTTTAGTTACTGAAAATATTTTGCACTGCTGCATGATGAAGAAGAGAGATAAGGGAATTTCAGAGCAGGTACATAAAACTGATACATTCAAACCAGCCAACACAAATACTACAGATTACCCTAGGAGTGAGAAAACCCTAGGTATAGGAGGCGAAAAGAAAAGTTATGATGTCTTGCAAAAAGCATTTGAGATACTTGGAGATGTGGAAAATTTTAGTCATGAATGCAGAATGGGCAACAAAAGAATAAACAATACAGAATAAAACGGCTAACGGAGCTAAAATGTAAATAGTTTTATTGAAGAATGACATTTGGGAAACGGAGGGTTTGGATGACGTTTTGAAGCATTAACTATTTATTTTCTCAAGCTTTCGAACGCTAAGCTGTGTTCATCACCACTTTCTGATAATTTGAACATTTAATTAAAGTTATATTCTTTTGAGTGCTCACTGGTATTAGTATAGTCTAAATTTAATTGTAACTGCAATCTTTAATTTACAAAAAGGGTTGTTTCTAAGTCTCAAAATTTTATTACACACGCACCATATTTGTGTCTGCGTTTAAATCTAATTATGGACTACTATCTTCTTGATCTTTTAAACATGCAGAAGTCGGCATTTAGTTTTAAATTATAATTTTCATAGATTTTCACTGTACTTATCCTAATTTTCTTTACTAGTACTACCTTTCTTTGTTAAGCCATGTTTTCTAGCAAAAATTAAAAAAACCTTTTGATAATCCCAATTGCCTAAAGATTTTAATAGCTGGCATAATACTGGAATTTGGATTTAAAGGTGAAATACTAATAGTACATAAATTCGAAGACTAGCTTTTTATAAATTTTCGTGATTTTTTTTCATAATGTTCCGCGTGGTGAATAGATTCACCCTCATCAGATTAATACAGTAAGTGATGGTACTCCACTCAGGTATTTAACAAATTTGGTCATAAAAATTCAACTTAAATTACCAACTTGGCATGCTGTCACGTTTGACTAGCACAGCAAAGTGTCGCGCTAGTAAGTCTTTGTGGATTAGTGCCTTCATATCAGATAAAAAATTTTGACAAATGCTTACAGATAAATGATAAATGTTTAAATGTCAATTAAATTGTAATATGGGCATGTTGTTGGTTAAATACAACACTTAGTACTTAATGTCGCTCAAATATAACTTGCTAGTTGAGAGCTTTGCCAAAAAATCTGAAGCGTACACGCGGTATTTAAGAGAGTAGTGAGCTTTGGAAGTACTTAATATACCAAATAGATTAGTTTTCAACGATTAACTGAACAAGTAAGTTCCATCATTTTAAATTTTCAACTCTCTTTATCAAGCTGTTGGTCAGTATATTGATATATTATATTTCTGAAATAAAAATAATTATTCAATTCGTTTAGCATGTAGGTATTCTATGCTTCTTTCATTTCAAATTATAACAAACTCTTACATATGATTAATAGATACTATCATATTTTGTACATGATTAAATTTTTTATAAAACCTATTGTAAAGGACAAGAATGGATACTTTAGTCATGCGTGGAAAAATACTCAACTCTGTTCTAATCATTTACTGTAGTGCCTGTTTTGGTCCGGTTGTTTTGAAAATTAAATATGATGTTTTCTGCTTTAAACTTTTTTATTACAACGAACAGCTTGACAGCAAATATTAGTTGTATAGAAATTTGCATTTGTACAGAAAATTAACAATACAAATCTCATAAATTTGTATTAATTTTATTTGTAAAAATATAACTTCCTTTTTCTCTTAAAATATACTCAAATTTACAACCTTTCAAAATACTAAACTAGTCGAAATTGTTTATATTATCATGCTGTTGAAGTGGAAAGTTAAACTGATATTTGTAATAATTCTGCACACATGTTTGATAAATTATTTATGTGAAGCTATCCCAATAAAGCCATGTCAAGTTCAAGTGCTTAAAGAAACGTTGGAAACCCTTACACAGACACTTGACCTAACTCCGAGCAGATTTGATTTATTCATTTACTCTGTTGATTTTAGTCACTGCTCTTTAAAATCTGGTGGAACACGAAAAGTATTTCTTACCAATTATACAAAACTGGTTGATTACCATTTTCCGTTCAAATTTTTTCAACCGTTTTCATTTGTCATTTGCAAGGACAAAGAGGTGTTCAAACCCTTTGAACATTTTGCCATGGAAGCCTCAACTACATTTCTTTTTTTGGTTACTAGTGAAAAACTTGTAAATCACGAGGAATCCTTTAAACCTTACGCAATAAATTTTCCAGCTCTTAAAATAGTTGTTGGCTTAACCACCACGCATACTAGTAGAACGATATATTTTGCAGTAATTTGTAATAGCTATTGTGCGTATAAGCTACAGCAAAACATATTACCGGCTATCTTATATAATCCATTGTCATTCCATAAACACAATTTCCGTTTAGGAGATTTACGCAATGTTTTCGGATTCGTCGTTGTGAAGCAATCTCGTTATTTTGATCATTATGTCAGGGACAAATTTGCATGCTCTAGGTTTCCTTTTTGGTCCTTACCTTTTGAAGCGTGTGGACCTGAAATCATGTCTACAATTCTTTTTTTTAAGATGCATAACATGTCAGTTCACTTATTTCCACAGGAATATCTTCGGTCTTTTAAGTCATCAAAAATTCAGTACATAATTAACGACGTACAATATTTTGACGGATTCTCCTCTAATGTGCAAAATAATCCATACTACTGGTATCAAACAGGTTTAGTTTATTCAAAGCATACGGCTGAAGAGTTGATATATTGTTTAAGTAGGAAACAAATCAAGTCCCATCAACGAATCAATTTCTCTACTTGGACGAATCCATTCAGCTTTGCTATTTGGATTCTCATTATTCTGCTTTCTTGCTTTACTGCCTGGATTTGTTTATGTCAAGTTAAAAGACAAAAGATATCGCTTATCTTGCTAAATATAATTGCTGCTATTGTTGGAAATTCGGTGTGCTCAAAAATGTGTGAAGTTAGGACGTTTATTCTTCTCTCCTTTTTCGGATTCTTCGTTTCTAATTTTTACGGAAATGAGATAATGAGCACTCTCACGGTTTCTCCTCCTCTTTATAAATACAGTACATTAAAGGAAGTTTTAGAAGCTGGATATAAAATTTTATATACGGAAGATGCATTCCCCGCTGTTCAGGTTTATTATTCTGACTTTAGTAGACGACACATTTTAGATTTTCTTAACACTAGCTTTTTAAATGTAGAAGCAAGCTTGAGTAGATACAACGAAGCCAAAGTACTTTTAGGAAAACATTTAAGCCCACATATTCCTGGTAACTCTGCAAAAATTCTTGCAATAAAGCAATCAATTGTGGAGAGTCATGGAGTAAAGGATGGTGAATGCTTTGGATTACCGGATTTTATTCATCCGAATGTTAATTTTGTTGAGATGTGGACGGTAAACCGGATATGGCTAATGCAAACGTATTCCCGAATTGTTCAAAGTGGATTGACAGGAGTGTGGGATCAGTGGTCAAAACTGGCGTATAGATATACAAGAAGACTTGATGTGGAAGATTTTAATCCGTATGCGGTCGTTCCTGGTGATCCAATAGGTTTCAAAGATACTTATTATACCTGTTATTATTGTTATGGCATCAATGTATTTGTGTTTTGTGTTAGGATTTTTAGTGATAATTTTAAAACATAATATAGATTATATTTAAAAATAAATTGATTAACATTCAATAAGGTTAATATTAAATATTAATGTAGTTCTTGTATGCTCATCTGTCGGCCAATGCAGGAAATATAAAGTTTAAAATTAAAATACTTGAAACTTTGTGAGTAGATATGGTAATATAACCACGCGTTATTTAATGTACAATTAAGAATAATGAATCATTATGGATAAGTGAATTGGGATACCTACTGCTATGTGACAACTGTAAAACCATACGTCAGACGGTGATAAAATTGCGATTTTAGGGCAGGAAATTTTAGACAATTCATGACTTTTTTGTAAATAAAATATAGTTGGTTAGTTAAAATTACCGCATTTACATTTCTCTGGTTTATTGTTCAAATTAATGGCTTTCATGTGATTGCCCAAATTTAATTTTTTTAGTTTAGAATAAAAAAATTATAAAACGTACAGATGAGAGTTCTTCCTGGATTAAGGAACAGTTTCGAGTTGGCATGATTGGGATTCTTCATGGCACCTCAATTCTCCGGGACAGCAAGGGTCTATATTGCACGATTCTCCTAGCCCAGAACATGATGCATCTCCTCCACCCTAAAAACAAATAGTCATGAACTTAAACTGCAAAACTCTGAAGACTTTAGGTCAGAGTGAAACTTGAAAATTAATGAAACTTTGACGGTGCCTGTAAACATATTGGTAATATTAGAATTCTTACTAGAAACCCCGGTTCACAAATCTTGGTCTCAGGATTACAAAACACCATGGTGCCACAGCAAGCATCGAAGTCGCAACTCATGCCATCTTCAGCGCACTAGAATATGATTAAAATATACAATTATGAGATACCAAAATTGTAAAAAAAGTGAAAAAAAAACTTTAAAATTAAATACCCCTTGTGAAACACTGATCAAGTTGAAGATGACGAGCATAACCATAAAGGTTTGGAAAATTTTGTTAACAAATGTCATTTTAGCTTTTGTTCTGGTTGCAATGGGCTGCGATTCCTGTTTTAATTGAATAAGCTGTTATATTTTTCAGGAACAAAATTTTTTTGCTTCTTTACAGCTTTGATCTGTACCTTTTGACAAGTTTATGTTGCAATTATATCCTTATACAATCTATCATAAAGAAATGTGCGGGAGACGGTTGCGAAATTGCATTCTTTAGAAATTCATTAGCTTTCATATTTTGAAATGCACAATAGGTATTTACGTCATAGGTCCATTGCTACTTGTTAATTGATTGGAGTTTCACTTTATGTTGGGTAACAAATCGTTTGTTCAGGGATAAATAATGTATGTATTCAGAGAATCGAAAGGAAATTTATGCCCAGGATTCCAAGATTTTTTTAACAATTTGAGTAGATATAACCCTTAGTTTTGAGTGGAGAGCAGGATGGTTTTATGAATCAACACACTGCAACTCATTTGATGTTATGTAAACTGAGTGAGCTTAGTTATGTTTTCAGAGACTTTTATATTATTGAAAATTCATTGTCTGAATGCAGGCGTGAAAGAAAACTGCTATTGGTCCTTCTGTCGCAGAAAACTGAGGACAAGCACATTACGCTAAATGGTATTGAGTGCGATTCAATCCATCAAACTACGAATTATATTGCAATGTAATTTCTTTCACGTGTCTAGTTTTTTGTTAATATTAGACACTGTATACAAATCCTGTCACCTACAAAGCGTATGTGTGCTTACTTATATTGACACATAATTTTGTTTTAGTCCCAAACAGACGATGAATAAAAGGAGTACCAAATTCCTTTAATTTTTATGCATACTTTCAATTACGTTATCCACGCGCAAAAGCCATAAAGAAGTAAGGAAATAAATTGCTGGATGATGCAAGCAAAAAAAATCATTCTTTAAATGCTTTAATGTTAAAAAATTAGGATGCTTGCCAACAATCTAAAACTAAACTCATAACTTCCGTTCTTCAAATCAGTCGGTGCATTCGATTTCTGTCCCGCAATCCATTTTCAGCTTTGGTTACTAGGGCACCACAAAGGAATCTGAGAGTAATGAAAAACGATTGCAAAACTGATTTCTATGATTTCCGGAATGAATGAAAGTTTACCATAATTCAACTTGTGCGAGCAGATTTAGATAATCATTAGTTGTTATGGAGAAACTTTTCAAATATTGTAAGATTTTGAATGCATGAAATATAATAACTGCTAGTACGTGACAACTATGAAACAATGTGAAGGAGGGGGACAACGTTTTTTAGAGATATTGAGATATTTGGGCAGGTAATTTTAGACATGTTGACGCACCATCATTGGAAATATTGGCTAAGACAAACATCCACCGTATTACAATTTCTCTGATTTATTCTTTTTATTAACGATTTTCATGATTTCCAAATTTAATTCGTTTTACAACAAAATATTCAGAAAACGTGCAGACGGGGAGTTTCTGCAGGATTACGGAACTGCTCTTGGTCTACACGTGTTGGATTCCTCACTACACTCTAATTCATAAGGAGGGCAACAAGGTTCTGATTCCGAGCACGGTTCTCCATAACCAGGACCAGAACATGGTGGTGGACCTTCGCCCTAAAAATAAATCAACACAAACTTAAACTTCAAAATCTGAATACCTTTGGTCCGAGTAGAGCATTTAAAAATATTAAAGACATAGTTCTATTTCGTATATAATTTGAAAAGAATTCCAAAAATGTAAGATTAAAAAAAAATTAATACCTCTTGTGAAACGCTGAGGTTGATTAAGCTGAAGATGACGAGGACAACCATAAAGGCTGCGAAGATTTTGTTGACAAATATCATTTTTCCTTTCGTTTTGGTTTGGCTGGGATCTGATTTGGATTGAATTAAATCAACTGAACTATGATTTGCAGCAATTTTTTTCGGCTTTTATACTGGTTATGTACCTATAAACAAGTTTGTGATGCAATTATATCCTTTGCATTTTGAAATCAAGAATATCGCAAGAGAAAGTGGAGCAATGAATATAATTGCGAAATCACAGTCCTTTATTTCATATTTTGAAATATACAATAGGTGTTCACGTGATAGGTTGATGGTTTACCACCTATAAGAATGAAGTTTCACTTTTTGTTGAGCAATACGGATGTATGAAATTGTTTAGAATAAAATATTACGTAATTAGACATTTCATCAATGATTTTCAGAAGAATGGGAAATTGTTTGGGAAATGAGCAAGATTACAAAACTAATTTTTTTATCCTAAATTATGAAATATGTACTGAACAATACTGGGTTGGATCTATTACCAGGTGTGTGGCTTAGACAGTGATAATTATATTAGGCAATAAATGGATAGTATGGATTATTCAACTGATAACTTTTACGAATATTACAATTTGATATTCTTAAATACAATGTTGCGAAAATGTTAACGAAAATCTTCTTTTGTTAATACGGTACATTGTATACAAATTATGTCAATTCGAAAGCGTAGGATCGCATCCTCCACATAATTTTGCTTGTCCCAAATAGACAATTAATCAAATAGTACCAAATTTCTTTCATTTTAATGTATGTTTTCGGTTTACTTTACAAAAACTCAAAAGCCATTGAGGGGACAGGAAACAAATTGCGAGATATTGCAGAGGAAAAATTTCCTTTTATTAAAATTCCTTAAAAAATTTAGACACTTGGAAGCTTCAAAATCTACTTCCGTTCTTTGTTCAGTCGGTGCTTGTAGTTTGTGGTATCATCTTCTCAATATGTTTTCAGCTTTGATTTATAATGGGTAATGATAAAACCGATGCAAAATTACATTTGTTTATTCAACAGTTTGAAATACGCAGGGATTTTTGGAATGGATATTGGTTCACGTCAGCCAATACACAAATGAAAAGATATTTTGCTTCAAGTTGTGCTAGTTATTTGCTTAGTTAAAAACCACCCCATAATAACTTATCTGCTTTATTTCTTAAATTAACGATATTCATGTAGTTCCCAAATTCAATAAAATAAAAAAAATTGGAAAGCGATGAGATGAGTAGTGTTGCAGAATTAAGGAACCGCTATTGGTACACAATGTGAGGATTCTCCATCGCAATACGCTCCTCCCGGATTGCAACATTTTCTTTCAAAGCAAGGTTCTCCTAGCTCAGCACATCCTTCTTCCTCATCCTAAACAAAGCGCACGTACACAGTTAAATAATTTTCAAATATTAGATTTCAGATTTTAAAATGAAACACCTCTTGTGAAACACTGAGATTGGTCAGGTTAAAGAAAGCAAGCATAACCATAAAGGCAATGAAAATTTTGCTGAAAAATATCACATTCTGTCTTTCGTTCTTGTAGGAATGGGTTGTTAGTCTTATTGAATGAATTAAGCTCAACTATGATTTTCAGCAGAATTTTTCTGGATTCTATACAGCTTGAGTACCTATAATCAAGTTTATATTGTAATTACATTTTTTAATGTTTGAAATCTAGTGTTGAACAATGAACACACTTGCAAAATCCCATTGTTTCATTTCATGTTTTGAAATGCACAATAAATTTTGAAGTAAATGGGTCAGGATTACTGATTATAAAAATGGATGTCCATTTTTTTCTAGTAGCAAATTTGAGTTGAGTGACTAATTTTTGTACAAACTGCTTATTCAATGGTTGTAAATAAGTGTGTGAATTAGTCTTATAAAGTGAAATTCAGTGTGTAAATCAAAATAATGACGAGTGTAAATATGATATAGAAAACCAGTCGTTGTACATACATTTAAAATTATTATATGCATGATGCACCTTTCGGTACACTCAAACAGTCCATTACTCATGGCTCGTGTAGAAGTCTTCTGAGTGTATAGTCTTGATTCGTACTTTATGCAGTCTAGATCTAAGATAATAGAAATCTTGTATTTTGAGAAATGACGTTGATTACAAATAAGTCCACCAAATTGTTCTAATGAAATGCTAAAGCTACACTACAGGATATTTCAATTTTATGAGTTGGGTTATATAGGTGAGCTTTGTTAGAAAGACAATATTTTAAAACAATGAGTGATCATGGCTTCAAGAATTAGGATACTTGCTTATATGGAACAATCATGAAAGAATGCGTGGGACTTTGACAACGATTTTCAAAGAAATTTTGATTTTATGGTTATTTTTTCCACAAAATATGTCGCAATGTAATCGAAAAATAATTGCTCATTTAAACAATCACTGGATTATCATGTCTCTTCTTTATTGTATAATTTATTGATTTTCATGTAATTTCCAAATTTAATTCTTTTTAGAACAAAATGTTTAGAAAATGTACAGACGAGGAGTTTCTGTAGAGTTAAGGAACTGCTCTTGGTACACACGTGTTGGATTCCTCACTACAAACTGTTGCTTCAGGAGGGCAACAAGGTTCAAAATCCCCGCACGGGTCTCCTAAACCCGGAAGACTCGCACATGGTGCCTCTTCTACGCCCTAAAAACAAATCCAAACAAACTTAAACTTTAAAGTCTGAATACTTTTGGTTCGAGTAGAGTATTTAAAAATACTACAGACATAGTTCAATTACTTATATTTTTTTTAAAAGTATTCCAAAAATGTAAGATTTAAAAAAAATAATACCTCCTGTGAAACGCTGAGGTTGATTAAGCTGAAGATGACGAGGACAACCATAAAGGCTGCGAAGATTTTGTTGACAAATAT
>JAQIXX010007472.1:0-10783 GCA_034700605.1 Willowsia nigromaculata | reverse complement strand
CTGATTCCTCGTCGGTTTTTGAAGATCAAAAATACTTTACGTTCTACTACGTTTATTGATTTGCCGAATGGTGTATCCAAAATGATTGATGATATTTGTGCATCTGTGCTCAAAAAGTGCCAGAAGCATATCCCAGACTCAGTCTTTTTCCACAGCATGTTGGAGGAGGAGCAAGAAAAGGAGCTTGACGAAGACCTGGAGAAGGAGGAACAAAAGTATCGACCATCATACGAAGAGCCGTTGGAACCCAGTCTTTGGCATTGGGTCAATCAATGCGTACAAACTGGTCAAGTCAGAGAATATTCAGGTGGCATGTTTGGCATATCCAAATTGAGTGACATTTTCAGAAATACCAGAATCGGATCCACAATGCAAAATGACTGCTGGGGCGAACAATGTTTTGCAACTGAAGATTTTATAAAAGTTATCAAGGCGAATAGCTCAAGGAGCGAGAATGATATGAACTCCTTTTTGAGATCTATCCAATTTTTCGTTTCCTTCAAAAACAATGATGTGACAACTGTACTGCTTCTTAGTCTTCACGAGGTCAATGGGCTAATTTCATGCATTCGAGAGAAGAGATGCTCTCCCTCAATTGAAACTACATTGCACATGTTTTCAGGAAGATGGATGGAAGGACAGTCAATTTTTGCCAACGACTCAAGACTACAACTCCCAATTCGGACAATGTCCCCAGAAGAGAAATCTTTGGATGAGCAGGTTTTAGCTCAACTGCTAATCGCAGCGGGGAACCTCTACTTCAGTGGAATCGAAGAGGAGAAAGCTTTTGCAAGGTTTCTTGGCTTGAGACTCCGTCCATGGACCCCAGATGAAGAAGACGCTTTTCAAAACAAGCAGATAACCAATACTGGATTCGTATTGCCAGCGTGCACAGCTCTAAGAGAGCAATGCAAATTTCAGAAAGATCCAACGCAAATGGTTATGGAAATCTTAAAGATTAGAAACGATGTTCTCAGAGATGACGACCACACGGTAGCAATTTTGAAGAATTGTTCAACCAACTTTCTCGCACCGACAAAGAGGTTACTTTTTCATTCATGATTTATATGTAAGGTAAACATAAACAAAATTATGTCTTAATGATTTTTTAATAGTTCTAGTGCGCAGCTAAATACGGAGGAATGAATGGTGCCACATCAGCAAACTGAGCAGCACGTAGATAAATCCACTTTATGACGAAATCACCTCTACCTCACTATGCATTATTAAGTATTATAAAAATTGTATGTAAATGAATGATTAAATGAAAATTTAACACTAAACATTTCGTTATTTTCCATGATTACGATTACTTTTAACAACTGTTCAGCATCTAAATCTGTGTACAATTTTCAGCCAATATTGCCTCTTTTTGCTCCTCCTCTTCTTGTTGCCGGGATTGGAGGCAAATTATAAAGTATGTGACTACAGTTGTGATAACCTAAGCACATTAAATTATTTTGAGACAATACACTTCCAGAAAAATCAATCAATAAAAATTTGCCTACTTACGTTCCATAAAAGCGGGTATGTTATAGTAAATATATTGCTGCCTCTTATTCCCACGTCACGAGTCCTAAGTTCTCCCATTACCAAGTTTAATTGGTCTATAGACACATCTTGTCTATTCTCATCTTTTGCCAGCCAAATCTTTAGTGTTTCCAGCTTTGGAAAAATATAATGTAAATTTTAATAATATGGAATGTCGAATAATTATCATATTTCATTATAAACATAAATAGCAAAAAAGCAAACCTTATCACACGCATCTGCAGATAAAAGAAATATGCAGCTAGAATTTACAATGAAAAAAATCAATTGCAACTTATCCAGCACACTGTTTGTCACCAAAACACCATCCAATCCTGTAGCCTGGTACAAAAGACAGTTGGCCAAGTAGAGGGTTACAATGGAGCCATAAGCTTCATTTACTAGCTGGCAAAGTTCTCGAATGCTTTGATAAGTTTGGTAGATCTCCGACCAACTCGCTTTTCCATGGAAAACATCTTTACATTTTCTGTTCTTGTCACTTGACGCAGCAGCCATGACAAATAAAGCGGCTGCAGCAGGACTCTCCACTTGAGACAAATGCTTCCAGTCATTTTTGAAAACGGGATGGCATTTCATATCGTTTCTTAAGAGACGAGCAAATTGACTGGCTGCTGTCCACACGGTCAAGACTCCAAACAAAAGGCATAGATCTGGATAGTAACTGAGAATCGCTATTTGAACGCTCGCAAGACCTCCTACAACTGCCAATAAGTAATCTAAACTTGTTAACTGATCAGGTTCCAAGATCATTCGACTTTCCGTTGAATTGTTGGTCAAAAAGAGGGCATAACGAGATTGTGATACAAGGCGTCTGTTCCAAACCGTTTTGTTCCAGGTTGATGGCGGTGCCAGTAGCATTTGTCCAATACAAGCATGAAAAGCCATTGCAGTGAAGAGCGAGCATATCAATAGTATCGTAAATTTTCGTTGAATCTGTTAATTAAATTTACAAATTCATAAAACGGGAAGTTTTTTTAGGATTAGAAATACATATGTAAAACAAATACCATGCTGTTTCCGTTGGGGAAAGTTTGACTTTCACTTTGTATGAAATTTACAATTTTTAAGAATTTGTGTCCATGGAAAACGAATTTTTTCATTGTCAAAACTTGTAAAAGATTTATGAAGAAATTTTTCAATAAATCAAAGTACTTCAATGGATTGGTATTGTCACCAGAAGTAATCGCAATGTACTCTTTTCTCACGATGGACATGATGAAAAGGAGTGCTATTCCATCCAGCAGTGTGTAAATAATCCGGTGTGGAATAGATTTCTGAAATGTGAATGTCTCGCTGTTGGTATCTTTGCGCACAAAACGAAATGGGCTACAAAAAAGGAAGTATGCAAGGTCAAAGTAAATCACCAGAAAATTTGTTAACTTATGATTTCCGATGGGCTTCATGTTCATCCCAGGAAATGTAAATTGGAAGGTTTTAATTTGAGATTTCATTCTAGTTCCAAATAAGCAACTACTCTGCAATGTTGACATGAAAATTATGAATGCAAGTTGTAAAGCAGTCAAAATTTATTTAGCATTTCGTTCACTAATGAGCATGCTGTTTATGCTTGATCGACAGCAGATAACAATGCATAATTGGTTTGCATTTATTGTGGAATTTTTTATTACGATTATTTTCCACAAAATGGACTGCAGGCAGTAGTATGTACTATTCGATAAAAACGGTCGTTATCTACATTAACAATTATATTGACATTCGACAAACATAATCAATAATTCATTCGTTTCGACAACTTTATCGAAAGCACAAAAAATTTCACCTGACAAAAAATTCAAATATTTGTGCAGTTCTTGGAAATGATTGGTGGTACTGATTTCGATCCCTTTAGAGCCTCCTGATGACGAGCTTGCAGGCAAATGATGAAATATGTTACGACTGTTGTCATCATCTACATAGTAAAAGCATGATGATGTATGATTTAATCAATTATTCTTACAACCATGACCTATCACTTATTTTATTGATTAAACTTACATTCCACAAAAGGGGGTAAGTAATTGTAAAAATATTACTTCCCCTGATTCCCACCTCCCTCGCTTTGATTTCCTCTAAAACAACGTACAATTGATCGGGTGGAACTTTCTCCCGATTTTCATCCCTCCTCAGCCAGTGTTTGATTGTATCCAACTTTGTGTTTAGAACAGGTAAAATTTAGATTCAAGAGAAAATTTATATATTTTACGTTATTTCCATGATTACCTGATTTGAAGTGTCTGCAGCGAGAACAAACATGCAGGTGGAATTCACAATGAAGAATAGAAGCCGTACTTGGTAACTAATATTTGTAGCCACTAAAACCGCATCCATACCAGTTGCATGAAATAAAAGACTATTGCCCAGATATATTGTGAACAAGGAACCAAACGTCTTGTTTAGCATTTCATACAGTTCCCGAATTGATTGGTATGCGCGATAAACTTGCGTCCACTTTAAAGCCACTTTTGAGCCTTCAATAGGACCTTTCACTTTCGAAAACAAGGCATCTTTTACCGTTGAAACGTTTGAAGACGCCCAGTTCAGATTGTTATCGCGGGACTGTCTTAAATCAGCTTTGAGATGTCGAGAGAGCTGACAAGCCACTGTCCATGATGTGAGCACAGTCAATGACAGGATTAGATCCGGATAAAATCCAAGAATCCAGCTAGTTTTGTTTTCACAATAGATTTGTTCACTTTATTAAGTACATTTCCTTAAATATAATCTTAATTGTATACCTCTCAATTTCGGTCAATGCTGCGATTAAGGCCAAAAAATAATCTAAATATGAAAGATGTTCAGGCTCAATCAGGGCTCTCCTTTCTGTAGCATTCACCATGAAAAATATGTAGCGACCATAAGACACCAACTTCCGGTTCCAGATTGTCTTGTTCCAAGTTGATGAAGGGGCAAACAATCGTTTCCATATAACCTCATACAACGACATGACTGCAAATACTGTGCAAAATAAACGGGTGAAATTTTTGTGCCGAACCTGCAGATTAAAGAAACACTAAATTTACAACATTTTTCTACTTGACTTTTGCTTTCACTGAAATATGCTCATACTTTTATACTAATGTCTTTGGGTAAAACTTGATGTTCCATCCATCTCACAAAATTGACAATCGCCAGAAAGTTTTGTTGCTCAAACCAATACTTTTTCAGCGCAATCAGTTGAAACGAGAACGAAAAGAATGTTCCCAGCAAGTCGAAATATTTAATTGGAGTAGCATCCTCGTCACTTACGCTAGGCAAAATATCTCTCATGTCAGTGAACATTGAATAAACCCCTAAAATGTTGAGCAAAGCACATGCCATCGTATGCAAAATGTTTTTCTTAATAGAAAAGTAAGAGAAACGATCAACGACCACATTTCTTTTATTGCCACTTGCTAAACGAAACGGACTAAGAAAGAGGAAATATGAAAAATCAAAATATATTGAAAGAAAATTAGCGGCTGAACTGGAATTCCGTTTTGGTGCTCTAGTTATTGTTATAATTTTCTCATCTTGCGATTTGGGGTAACGTGAAGGAAAAGCAGGATTTATGTTTAGTGAAAACCTGCTATATGAATTTTTACTTAGCTTTCTTTTTATCAGATCCATTTTGAGCTTCAGATCTGATAGTATTCCACATTACATTGAGCTAAATTCCTCAATGGCATATCTTACAAATCCGTTACCTAGGACTACGACTATATATTATAAACTTTTCATTGATAAAGGCAAACGAGCAAATACACAGATAACAAGCTATTCCGTCCGATTAATAATTCATAATTTTGAACACGGGCAGCAATGTAATTATATTTTGCGCTGTGCATGCTCGGGTTCATCATTATGCCTGCCCAAAGTTTAAGACGGAATTATTCCCAATACCACGTGACAATGATGTGCGCTCTTTGAGAGCTTGTGTTAATTTGTAAAATTTATGCTCAATATTATTCTATGATGCAATCTAAACAAAATTCCTTAACAAACTGTCTTTTGTGATCGTTAGTGTTGACAAATGAATTCAATATTTTTTATTCGTAGCAAAAGTCTAGTTTAAGGACAACTTTATTTATTTTCTGATAGCAACCCGCTTTCACCATGAATGAAATGAAAATATTATCCAAACTGCTTTATAAGCTGTTGTCTTGTTGATCAGTCTGACGTGTCTGGATACAAATTATGAAGTATGTAACTACAGTTGACAGAACCTTGCAATTAGAAAAATTTGTTTTTTTAATGATCATCTATCGGTTGAGCATAATAACGTAGAAAAACATTGTCAGCATTATTGTGTATTGCTAAATAAGTGTTTACATACGTTCCATAGAACAGAATATGTGATGGTAAATAAATCGCCTCCACGAATTCCAACGGAACGTGTTTGGAGTTCAGTCAAAACTGTATTAAGTTGGTCCAAGGGAATATCCTGTCTGTTTTCATCATTTGCTAGCCATCTTTGCAGTTTCCCGATCTAAGAAAAAAGAGTCGGATGATGATTAATTTAGAAAGCAATAATGTCAATTAACCTTACCATACCTGATTAGAAGAATCTGCTGCCAGTAAAAATGTGCACACAGAAGTTGTAATAAAAATGACTAAACGAAATCGCCTAAAATGATCCGTGATGACTAGAATGTCATCTAGACTTGTAGACTGATAAAGAAGTGAGTTGGCCAAATATGCAAGCATCATTGAGCCGTAAGCCTTGTTGAATAATTGACACAACTCTCGAACGCAACAATAATGATGGTATACTTCCTTCCACTTTGGTAACCTCTCTGTAGATTTTTTCTCTTGGAAATCCATCTCACTATCAGATGCATTAATACGAGAGGAAACAAGTCTCCGTTTTGGGCTTTCAGTTTCAAGAGATTTTGCAAAAGAATGTGTAGCCACCCACATTGTGAAACTTGCAAATAGCATGGTTAAGTCAATGAAATATGCGAGGATGTATTTACTAGCCAAGCTTATCCCCATGATGATTGCAAGAAAGTAGTCCAAGCCTGTATTAGTTTTGGAGCTCAATGGTACCCTGTCAGAATTTCGCAGGAAGAACGCAAAATAAGCAGAAGGCACGAGTCGCCGATTCCATATTGTTTTATTCCAAGTGGAAACGGGAGCAAGGATAACTCTCCATGTAACTTCGTAAATGACAATTGCAGTAAATAGGGTGCAAATAAGCCGACTAAAGAATTTCTTTTGTATCTGAAAATATTATAATAAATGTATTTGCTGCAAGAGAATTATTAATTTGTGATTTTATATGTATTCACCTTAACGGGTTTCTTTGTTAAAACCGCTTCATGAAACTTGATGAAATTTAGAATGTCCAGGAAATCATTTTGATTCATCCAAAACTGTTTAAGAGATAAAATTTGCAAAAGTGTTGTAAAAAAGGAAGCTAGGAATGCAAAGTAGGTTGCTGGACTGATTATCAGTTGCCCTTCACTGCTTTCACCAAACATGCTTGGCAAACTTCTCCTATGATTTGCAAATCGCAAATATATCCCGGAAAGATTAAAACATCCGCAAATCACTGTATGTAGTTTATTCTTTTTTATAATAAACCATCCATGATGTTTGTCCTTCACCATTAGGAATGGTGAGCACAGTAGAACGTAGGAGAAATTAAAGTAAACTGTTAGAAAATTAGTGAGACTGTTGGAATCGGTTGCGGTTGGTATGTTAGATGGGGATGGAGGGCTCCCGATAAAATTTTGAAGCTGCTTGTTACTCAATGCCATTTTATGATTTCCACGGCATAAATTTTAGGATAAAAATGAGCAAGACTTTTATTTCTGGAGCATGTAAATGGAATATGATGATCTATTTGCAAATTTAAATGGGGTATTGTGATACTGGGATGTTGGAACTACTGTTAAAATGCTTGGAACGTTTTTATATTTTAAGATTACCGAAGGATAGTTAAGCAAACATTGTTATCCAAAATTGTCAGTCAACAACAATTATTTTTTGGAACAGTAAGTTTGCACTTATCGTAAGTACAGACGAGCACAATGCGATTTTCCATTGATAAAAATTAATAATGCCTTTATTACTAAACGTCATCAGGGAAAAATCTTTTACAACCGAGTTTACACAAATACACAGAAAAAAGAGTTTCTTACAACTAATCATAATATTAATACCCACCTTTTAAAATAAAAAACAGTTATTTTACAATGTCACAAAACCTAAAATCATATTAAATACAAACAGAGGAAACTATTTTAGTCCAAATTTTGTAAAGTATCCTGTACTTTTAACGTAATTAAGGTCCTTTTTTATGATATCCATGAAGTTAGGCATGGTAATAGCGAAATTAGGCATAAACTTTATAAGTTTTGGATTACTGAAGAAATCGTCATAGGAGTTGAGATAGCCTTGAATGACTTGGAGTGAACTTGAAGTAGTTGCGGTTATAACTCGATCCACATCCTGATACATTTCTTTGATCACTTCTGTTGGAATATCGCTGGCATATAATTTTTCAAGAAACTCTGTATTTTTCCATTCAACTAATTCCACATCAATGTCATATTCTTGCTTTGCCACATTCACGAATTCCGCTTCCAGTTGAGGTTTCGGATGTGCAATATTGAAAATCTCGCAAGGCACCCGATCATCAAAAAACAGTTGAATTGACAAATCTGCACAAATGTCAACTGGCAAAACTACCGCTGGGATTGGGGAGCTTGGCATAGCCTTCAACTTGAGATAAGTGAGGAATCGTAAGACATAGCTGTTGTTCTTGTAGTTTGAGCGACCAGTTTGGCTTTCGCCCATCAAGTACGGGAACCTAAATACCTTGCATGGAATACCTCTATCGTTAGCTTCCTTTATTAACATTTCGGACACATATTTTGAAATGGGGTAGCCAGTGATTCCACTGATTGCTACTAAATAATGCGCTCCCTCTGAAACTGGCCACTCGTCTGACATATTGCGGGTGGCATCCTCTCCAAACACGGAGAAAAGTGCTCCAGAGTAATATACATATTTTGTCTTTCGCGTTGCTGCGAATCTAAGAACTGCTTTGGTTCCTCCAACATTCGTTCCTCTAATGTCCGAAGTACCTCGTTCCCTCTTCCGGTACAGTTCCACGTAATTCGACTTGATTGCCAAGTGTATAATTGCGTCTACGGAATCGCATAGTTGGTCGTATGCTTCTTTCTCCAGACCGAAGTTCTCATGAGTCACGTTGCCCCTCAAGCACTCCACCTTGTTCATATCCACCTTGAGACCCAAGGCTTCCACAGCTTCTTTAAATTTATCCTCTGGAGATTCACTCTCTCGCGTTCGAATCAAGCAAATCACTTTTTCCAAAGAATTCATCTGGCAAAGCCTGGAAACAATGTGTGGACCCATTTGTCCAGTCGCTCCGGTAACAAGTACTGTTTTAACAGAACTACATGGAAATCCTGGTGGTTGCTCGGCTCGAATACTTTCTTCCAACTGACAATCCTCCTTAATTAATTCCTCCAACTCCATGGGGGTCATTGGATTCACAGCATCCTCTTGTTCGTTTTCCTCAATCTTGGTGACAATGACAGTAGCTAATTGACGAATAGTTTGACAATCTTTTAGCATGCTGGCCGTAACCGAGAGCCTGGATCCTAGCAAACCCTGAATGCTATTTCGCAATTCAATCAACATCAACGAGTCTACTCCCAGATCTTGCATGTTGGCATCGTCTTTAATCGGGTCATCCGGATCCATTCGGAGCGCATTCCGAAGGATAGCTTTCATGTAGCTTGTGACCACGTCCATTTTCCCCTCCGTCGTCTCTGACTCGTCTATCTCTTGCCAGAATTTCGTAGACTGAATCAAAAAGCCTTCCTTATCGTGACCCTCTGAGTCATTCAAACTCTTCAACAGCTTTTCATCCAAATAGTATTTAAAAGTTGGACACGCAATCGTCCACAATCGCAAACTCTCGAATTCCCCGAAGGCTGTCTGAAGTCTCTGATTTCGCAAAACTTCTTCCAAGCCATTCAACATTCTGGCGACGCTCACCGGCAGGACAGCCGTGACGTTTACTTCCTTCGCACAGCCGACTTCCGCCCACTGGCCCCAGTTAATGGTGGTGGCCGGGAGGCCCACTGAGTATCTGTAGTGAGCAAACGCGTCTTCAAAACAGTTTGCGGAAGCATGATTCGCTTGACCTGGTGTTCCTACCAAAGCTGTTAGACTGGAGTACAATACAAAATGTTCGAGATGCATTTGCTTTGTAAGTTGATGGAGGTTCCAAGTACCAACCACTTTTGGGTTATATGTGGCTGTGAAAGTTTCCCATGTTTGATTGTCATACATGCTATCCCGAAGGACACCAGCGCAGTGCTGAATACCTCTCAGTGGTTTATACTCACTTTCAGTCTTGGTCAATTCATCGATAAGTTGCTTGATTTCAATGAAATTTCCAACATCACATTGTCTCACCATTACATTGACTCCTTCCTTTTTATTAAGGCGTTCAATCTCCCTGGCAATTTCTGGCTTTGGTGGACTTCTTCCAATCAAAATTATATCCGTCGCCCCTTTCTCCAGCATCCACTTGCAAACCTCAAAGCCGATCCCACCCAGTCCACCAGTTATAAGATAGGTACTGTCAGCATTGAACAGGTTTACTTTCACCTTCCACTGACCTCCTTCTGTCTTCACATCCGGCATTGCAAGGACAACTTTCCCGATATGCTTCGCCTTCTGGAAAAATTGCATTGCTTGTCTGATTCTCAGAGCGTCAAACTTGACAAACGGTATGGCTACCGTAGTGTCTCCATCCTTAATATATTCTTTCGTTTTTTCCTGGAGCTTTATCCAAACCTCTCTTTTCAATATTGTCAGATCCACAATAGAGTATTGAACATCAGGTCGGCGCTCTTTGACCTCTTCTTCACTCCAAATGGAAAGTTTGCTCATTTCAATGAACCGTGCATTTTCTGTACAAACGGCTAAAGTTGCCTCTTTGAAACCAGGACCTGTGATTGAATTGAGGACGACATCAACACCCCGTCCATTGGTCAGCTTCATAATTTCCTCTTGATAAGAAGTGTTCCTCGAGTGGAACACATGCTCAATTCCAAGAGATCTCAGATAAGCTCTCTTCCTTGGACTGCCAGCAGTGGTAATAATATTGGCTCCAATACGACGAGCAACTTGGATTGCACTTAGACCAACACCACCAGACCCCGTGTGGATTAGCACAGTTTCTCCTTCCTGGAGTTTGGCAACATCGACG
>JAQIXX010007471.1:0-10783 GCA_034700605.1 Willowsia nigromaculata | reverse complement strand
TTATTGCCAATTTCATCATTTGTTAGCTCCATTATTTTCTCAGCTTGCTCTTTACTTGCCAATTCCAGGGACTTTGCAAAAAACCAAGTAAGTCTCCTCATTTTCCCATTCGCCCTATCAAACCACTCCTTTTTCAATCCAAAGGTATTTTCAAAGTCTACTTTTAACTGATTGTAGTATCCAATAAGGAGCATGAGCTCTTTTAGAGCTATTTGTAATTCAAGCTCAACTCCCAAAATTCCAGTCATGATAAGGGCGGATTCAACAGGCATGTAGAATTTATAATAACTCAACATGAGTCTCACCACCTGACGGTATCTTTTCAAAGAGTAGCTGAAATAAGTTTAAAGTTAAAGAATTTTATTATTTGGAATTTACTTTTTGATTATGCACAAAATACTTACCTATCAGCAAAGTTATTTCCTTTCTCCATTTGCTCCCAGAGCGCTCTCCCCAATACCATTTTCTGGTAACCATCTCTTGCAGAATCTTGTAATTGGTAGTAGTACGGTTTATCAGCAAAAAATATTTTGAGAATATTGTAATTAGCCACTTTCAAAATAAAGTTGTCGTTAACAGCCGTCATTCCCACGTGTTCTATAGTATGCCATGCTGGTTTTTCAACATCAATATTTAGAGAACATTTCTGGTCCATAATGTTGTCAGCCATTAACTTTGCCCCATGGCACTATAATGCAAATCACTGTAGCCAGCTCTACTTTAACCTTCAAAGTTTGTAATTTAAAAAATCAAGTTTCTTACTATTTCCAATCCCCAACCCATAATATGTGCTAGCTTGAAACTTTCCTCGTCAGTATCATTATTCACAATAGATTTATAAGCAGCAGGGACCAATATTCCGCTATGAATTTTTACCAGAAATAGTTATTTTGAAATTGTTTATTTTCATAAGAATCCAATTTTTCATAAGCTGATGTCTATACTTACCCCAAATGCCTGGGCTCACACGAAATATTATAACGCACAACCTTTGACATCCACTCTGTCATTTGACTCATGTCACTGGTTTTTGAATGAGTGTTCAGGGAGTTTTCCACCACTTTCTCCAAAATTTCTGGGAATATTTTCATGTAATACTGCAGTTCTGTTTTGGTCAGTAACTCGGAATTTTGTTGGGTAGCAACGCCCCAAGTCATAGGTACTTCCATTATGATAATTTATAGTAAAACTCAAGTCGAGAAAACTAACAAGCAGTCAAGCAACATGGGTCAAGTGTGGACCTGATATGAGCTTCTTAACAGACTTGGGATGGAGTAAATAAGCATTTTTGGTATGTTGACGAGTGATTAGTTATGACGCATTATTTGCGTTGGCTCGTGTAACATTTGTGTAAAAAATTTGTGCGTGTCTTACTGCATGCGTAAACAAAGTAAAGAATATTTGATATTTAATTGCAAATTGATGCATAATGAAGATCTACTAGCTAAAGGTCAAATAATCAGGATTCATATGAAGGTTAAGGTTGGATATGTTTATGAAAAAAGTTTCACAAACATTATACCTAAGCCTTAAATTTGTTGCTTACATAATCATTTACATGTAAAATTGTAGTTTAACTTATATAATTTGTTAGATTATCTTGACATTCCCATAAGTTTTATTCTAATAAGATAATATAAAAACGGAAAATGGTCCGGAAACAATATACCTCCGGAAATCAAATATATATAAATCATTTTCATAATGCGTATTTACAAGTTAGTTTTAGGGAGTTAACTTAACTTGAGTACTAGGTATGTTGTCATTAATGAAGCAGAAAAGAATAAAAGGGTTTTCAAATTACGTAGTATCGCACTTTTCTTAAATGAGGAAATGCTAAATTATCGTTATATTTTTTGCCAATATACGTGTATGTATATGCATATTATACGTTCATAATTTTTAAGTAAACAATTTAGCGCTGATTTTGGTAGTGGTTAAGTAAGCCATATTTGTTTTCAAATTAGATATCTTCATGAAAACTAGTATTACGCAAGGTCTCACGAATGTGGTATTATAATTGACTATCACTGTCAATCTCGGCCAAAACCCAGTGAAAGAAATTTAACGATATATGTGGGTATTTAGAGAGATCTCTAATATTTTCCTGAATAATTGCAAAAACATTCCACTTTTCTTCACCAAATTTTTCAATCAAATTCATTTCAATGTAAAACTTTCTTAGATTCTCTGCATTACTTTTCTCTAAATCACCTGTTCCATTTGTTAAATTAACAAGTTTTCCAACCTGATTTCCTGTCGTCATTTGCATCGCTTTCACAAAGAACCATGTAAGCCTCCGCATTTTTCCATTGGCACTATCAAGCCAATATTTTCGCTTGCCAAGTATATTTCTAAATTCGGTTACTAGCTGGTGATAATATCCAATTTGGAGCATGAGTTCCTTCAAATTAGCCTTTAGCTCTATGTCGTCCTCATATAATCCTGCCAATATGAGAGCGAATTCAACTGGCATGTAGAATGAGTAGTAACTGGTCATATAACTAATAATTTGTTTGTAGCGTTCCAAAGTGTAGCTACAAAAATAAATAACATCTTGCAATTACAGATATCATATTTAAAAAAAATAATTTTGTGTTTTTTAAAGTACCTATCAGTAAGACAACTTTCTTTTTCCATTTCCTCCCAGAGGGCTCTCCCCAAAACCATCTTTTGGTAACCATCCCTTTCAGAATCCTGCAACTGGTAGTAGTACGGTTTATCCGAGAAATAAATCTTTAGAATGTTATAACTTGCCACTTTCATAACAAATGTGTCGTTAACAGCCGTCATTCCCACTTGATCTAGAGTGTGCCATGCTGGTTTTTCTTCGTGAATATTGAGGGAACAATTCTTGTCCATAATGTTGTCAGCCATTAGCTTAGCTCCGTGAGACTATAAGATATATAGTATTTTCATATAATTATAAAATGATCTTTAAATCTTAAAAAGCTCAAAGGTATTCTTAGTATAAACTTTTAAAAGGTTACAATTTCCAGGCGCCAGCCCATGATATGTGCCAGCCTAAGACTTTCCTTTGAAGCTTTAGTAGCCGAAATTGATTTATGAGCAGCAGGAGCCAATAACCCACTGTAAAATATCACCAAAAATTTAAAGTGCATTCAAACTTCCTATATTTTGAAATTATTTTTTTGCACTTACCCTAACAGACGAGGCTTAGACGAAATATTATAGCTAACAACTTTGGACATCCAATCAGTCATTTGGCTCATGCCACTACTAGCTGGATAAGTGTTAAGTGAGAGCTTATTTAGCTCCTGTATTATTTCCGGAAATACTTTAATGTAATCCTCAATTTCCACTTTTGTCAATAACTCACTGGGAACATGAGTGTCAGCTCCACCATAAGTAAAGAATTCGTCCATTTTGATTGATAATATTTAATAGTTTGAGCAACTTAAGCCGACAATTCAGACTGACTTCTATTAACTCTGAGCTTACGGTTTTCATTTTAAGAACTTTTAAGATTTGGAAAAGAATACTAAATACTTACAAGACATTAAAGAATTACGACTCAGGAAGATTTTCATCCGAAATTCTCATAGCTAAGGACTAACTTGTGATGTTCGGGAGCATTGAAGTTAATCTTAAACTTTACCTCCTTTGACGCATTAAAATAAATACCTTTAAATATACCTATTTTGTATGGAATTAGTTATTTATAAGCTACATTTGATTGTTAATTAGGTGAATTGAAACATGAAATTATTTTCAAATGCAATGATGTAAAGAGCATCTATATTGAGACTTTATTTGTATGTTTCTATCATTACCAAAATTATAAGAAAACCCAACACAATATGCTCAAATCATAAATCAGTTCTTGGGTCGAAATTATTATGAGAAAACAAACAAGTTATTTGCGTCCCTCATTTTTCATAATCGTCAAAGTAGTTTTTCCGATAATGATAAATTACACATTTGCGTTTCTAAATGATTATATATTGTTTATGAACTCTGATATTTTGAATTGGACTAACAAATGAAACAAAAACTAAAGTCTGGTCTTGTAATAGTGTACATTTAAACTAGTGATTTCTAACTTATAATTCCGAAAACAACAGAAGATTTCAGGGATTCATTAAAATAAGTTTTTGTTACGCTAATGCCTAAGTGGTGGTAAAACGTTTGATACTATGCCATTGAAAAATCTTTTCGCTTAAGGAAAACAAAATTATGATAATTTATTCTTGCAGGATTACTACAGAAAGCTAAATACGGAAATAAAATGGATGTTTAAGAACTTTGTTTTTGTAAAAAGAAATTGTGATTTATTATTTACATGTAGATTATCTGATGATAAATAAATACATGATAAATACATAATCAAGCATAACCCATTTGTAAAATGTCATGACATTTTCAAAAGAAGCCTTTAAAAAACCAGAAAAGAAGTTAGTAGGAAAGTAATTAGGGGTATAGTTGAATGGTGTCAGTTAATTTGCGCGTTTATGCAATCTTTCTAACAACTCGTTAAACATAGCTTTTGGCATTTCCTCCGGAAGATACTTTAGTTTCCTTGTAATATCTTGGAAAGTTTCCTCTTCATATTCCTGATACGCCGTCTTTATCCCAATATTTATATAAAGTTTTTTAACGCTTTCCACATGAGTTGCTTCTTTCTTCCCGTAGTTTTCTAATAATATTTCTAGCTCTTCAGGACCGCATAGCTCAACAGCTTTGACAAACAACCAAGAACACTTGTTATCCTGAATATCTGTTCCAATTTTCCCTGTTTTCTTATCATCCCCAAAGCAATCCAAGTAGTCATCTTGAACTTGAAAGTAGTGACCAATTTGAAGCATGATATCTTCCACCTGATGAACTAATTCTTCGTCATCCCCTTTTCCAGTCATAATCATGCCGCATATCACTGGCATATAAGTTGTGTAATAACTTGTTTTGTACTTGACAATTGTGTCATATCGCCTCATTGTATAACTTTGGAAACATAATTATGAACATAAAAATGTTAAGCTACCGTAAATTATGAAGATTCTTCTTTAGAAATTTGCATGGCATTACCTTTCCAAAATATCTCCTGAATTTTCAGTGTGACAATCCAAACCTTGACCGAATACAGTCAACGCTAGAATTTCATGCAACGCTGTACACAATTTCCGGTAGTAGGTTTCCTTCTCAAAATAAATGTGGAGCACTTGAAATGCTGCCATTTCTAAGATAAAACAGTCATTTAGCGCAGATGACCCAACTTTTGGATTCTTATACCAGCAAGGTTGACCCCTTCTTGTTTCACTTTGGTCCATCATATCATCCGCGACCAGACTTGCGGCTTGGAGCTGTAAATCAATTAAACTTGCGTTTTAAGAATCTATAAGATAAGCACAAAATATATAGCCGTTTTGCTATTGTTTTTAGAAAATCTCACTATTTCCAAAACCCATCCCAGTGCATATGCCAACTGCATATTTTCCGGTGATGGCTCACTCATTAACGTTTTATATGTCATCGGCACCATTAGACCACTTAAAATCAGACAAATTTCAAACAAATAATTAAAGGTATTTCAAGAGTTATTGAAACTTGTGCATTATTAGGTGTATTACCTACCGTAACATTTTTCCACCAAGCACATTATATTTCAGAACATTTTCCATCCACTCGGAAATATATTCCACCATTCCATTTTCCATTGCCTGTTCATTGTGCTCCACGACTTTTTTGATGATCTCACGTGACTTGCGATCAAAATGCTCAAGTTCTTGGATATTAAGGATTTTTTGGGATTCTCCCTTTATTTCGTTATCCTGAGTAACTGTCATTTTTACAATTTCACTGACACATCTACTTTTTGGAATATATTCTCAGATTTTCCCTGCAATTCACAATCGTAGAATATTATACAATGAAACCGTTCGGGTTATAGCTTTGATGTTTTATCATTAAAGTAAACAAAATATCAGCATTTAGCGCTAAAAATTTCTTATGAGATGAGTGTCTTTCTTATATTGCGTGTTTCAAGCTTAACTTCCGGTTTATTTGAGTATCTACGCGTGAATGTTACACCACGTGAATGGAAAGCCTTTCGATTTTCCACGTCATAGTCATGTCAACACAGTACATGTACAGTGATCACAGGAATGAGCGTACACAAGAAGATATTGTTATTTTCAACGAAATTGCATCATTATCTTCCTTTATTATAGTAAAATATCAAATTATGTACCGATGCCGGGTTCATTGTAATTCCAATTCATGTAAAGATTTTATGATTTTCATCAACATTAATGACCAGCCATGATTCTTTGTTCGTTAGGAATCCATTCTCGTAAAAACGTCTGCAAAATCTGATCTATAAGTATTCAGAGGTATTCATTTACGTAGTTACAGTCGTTAGTTATGCTTTTGCAATAAGAAGGTGTTTCAAAATAAGTAGGTATATTGCGTCAACATAAAATGCAATTGAGATTTGCCGGAAATTCACATCATGGGAAGAAGAGCAATAGTGTGCGCACTAAAATATAGACAGTGATTTGAGCCAGTCTATATAGTTTTGAACTTTACAAAATATCGATAAAATACTTCATAAGCAATTAGATCGTTCTTAAAATCCTACTTGATTTTGGCTCCGTTACTTCTTGGATAACACTCCTATTGTAGCTCACTAAAAATCATTGGGTTTACTCCTAGCAACATACATACAATTTAAACAGTCAGGATGACCGGATTCCATTTTAATGTGGCTACAATTACGCATGCGGATGCACATTATTTTAACTTTTAATAGCTTTTATTAATAGAATATATCTAAAAGCAAATATTAAATACATATTTCAAAAGATGGTCGCGTAGTAAACTCTCTGGAATAAAATGACCACTCACAAAATGACTTCTATTAAAAACGTAACAATTTTATCGATTTGAAACAGAAGTACAGAAAATTTATTAATTACGATCCACGTATATGATCTTCGAAGTCATCGCATTTGAATATACTTTCCTGACCGTCTCTCTTGTGGATATCGTTTTTCATATACCTATTGCAAGTAACAATTGAAATGACGATTCTTAATTTGACTATACGTAATGTCTATCCTTGAATGTGATCTGATACGCTTTCATTGAACTCATTTGCGAAATCGTCAATCATGTTGGATATTCCCACTTATTTGCTTATAATATGATGAAGTATTGCGAGTACAAATTTTGTCTTTTGAGGTCCAGTAATGAAACCAAGAGGAGCTTCAAGTTTCATAGAGTCCATCGGACTTTATGTTGGTTAAATGGAAAACCCTTGTGAAATGATGTTATTGTACATTCCATATTATTGACATAATATTTTACTCACGTCACTGGGTAATCTGTTAACTAGACAGAAAATTACCATATCGACTCAAATTTGACCTTACAAATATTCTTGAATCCTGATTTCATCTGCCTAAGAGCAAGAACCTAAGAACTGTACAGATTTAGATTGTATGCGTAGGTATCGCTTTAGGTATATACTTGTTAAAGCCTTATTGAAAATTTTGCACGTGGAGTACGTTTGACCTTGGTTATTTGAAAATTGGTCTGTGGATTTTACTTTTACAATCATATACAAATCCTGAATGCCAATCTAAAAGTTACAAAATGCTCTCATCTAGAGTTATCAGTAGTCATATTAAATGTTCTTTTAAATTATGATATTACTTCAGTTTCCTTTACAAATATTCTTTGGTCACCGTCAGTTTTTACGATTTCCAATTACACCACGTGCTATATATTCATAAAAACCATGCGCATTTGTTATAATGCTTACCTTGCAAATAAAAATTTACACAAACAACTTAAGATTAAATTTTTTATTATAACAAGAATAATCGTTAAAACAAACATCCAGAGTATTATTTTTACGAGAATAGTCTAAAAAGCAAAATTTAAAAGCGTAAATCAGTTTAAATGGTCTTATGGTAAAAGCTAATTATTGAATTGGTGAAACGGAATTTTCAAACATTGGAACTTTGCCTTTTATAAGTTAGTAGTTAGTTAGAATAATATTTGTCATACTCTTCTCATGATGTGTTTGCAACTTATTTTGCAGGTTGTACAACGAATCTATTATATTAAGATTATTCTAACATAATATAAAAGAATCGTTCCGTCGTTTACAATTTACATGTTTTGAATAACTTTCAAGAAAAAGTCTTCGTCCATCTTATTTTTTAAAATATCTGAGTAATCCTGAATATATTTCAGAATCCTCAAATACGACTTTTTCCTCTCTATTTGATACTCCTGGAAGATACCCAATTCCCCGTAAATTTTCCTCACTTTCTCTAGATTGTTATCTTGAACGCATTCAATTAAAACTTTAATTCTTTCACTACTGACACCCTCTTCATCCCTCAATATCTCTAAAGCCCGAACAAATAGCCAGTTCAGCATATCCAAGTTCTCATTCATCGACTTCAAGTCCACATCTCCAAAAATTTCGGAATAATCCACTCGCAATTGGAAATAGTACCCAATTTCCATCATGATAACCTTCAAAATTTTGATAAGCTCTTTATCATCACTTTTCCCTGCTAACGCTAATGCAAAAGCGATCGGCATGTAAAATGAGTAGTAAGATTTCTCATTCTTCACCACTTGCCGATACCGCTGCATTGTGTAACTGTAAAAATATACATACCAGCCTGTAAAAACTGAATACAAAATTTTCATCCCAAACTTAATTTTAGATAACTACAATGAAATAATTGTGTACAAACCTTTCAGTTATATTTTTCAACTTTTTCATTTGCTCATGCAGCATCCTCCCACACAAACACCGATTATTAGAGTCTCTGACAGCTTCCTCAAATCTGAAATGGGAGGGATGGCTTCCCAAGAAAATTTTCAAAATATTATGATTCGCCATTTTTAGCATGAAACCATCATTAATTGCAGCCACGTCCACGTTTTTAAGTTGATGCCAAGATAATTGCGGCATGGATAATTGTCTGTGATGATATTCCATGTAGTTCTTCTCATCCATCATGTTCGCTGTGATTGCGTTGGACCCATGATACTTTAAAATATGAACAGTCATTTTTATGATAAGCTGCTTCATAAGTAATGATTTATAAATGCTAACATTCATTATCCCCTCACATTTTCAACAACCCACCCAAGAACGCAAGAAAGTCGAAGGTCGTCTTTCCCAGCAGTTGGACCCGTACTCAAAATCGCTTTATAAGCTAAAGGAACAATGGAGCCCCTATTTTGACACAAATAGTAAATGATTGGAAAGCCACTCCTGGACATGAAAAATATTTTGAAAATTGTTACCTCAAGTGATGCCCCTTTGTAAACACATTATAATCCAACACTGCCTTCATCCACTTCCTCTCCTGATCCATCCCTCTTCCAAACGAGTTATCATGCAGGCTCACCAGACCTTTAATAATATCGTCGTAGGCCCTATAAAACTCTTCATTCTCTTCAGTGGACAGCAAAGAACCCGACATCATGTTAATTTTTAAAAAATCTATGTGCAAATCCTGCAAAAAAAATTGACTCCACTCCAGTCAGCGACCTAGTCCGAACAAAAAAATTTTCTGAAAAAATTAAACTGTTATATGATTTATGAGCGCTATTAAAAAGAATTGTGGGAATCAGAGATTGCTGTTTTTTCAACATAATTTTTCCTCTTTATTCTCAATAAATTTTAACTGCAACAATTATCCTCGTCAGCATCCACGTAACAATCCCACACTAAATTGGGATGATATCTTTCCCCATAACTGCAGCTTTGCAAGTATCCGGAGACCATCCCTTTTCCCATGTCTATATATCTTTGGAGGTGCTCATCATTTTCGAACATTTCATTTAACAGTTTACCATAAGCATTTATCGACTTAACGGCTTGATTCGCTTCCTCGTTAACTATTTTTAATGCGTTATTAAGCTCTAGCCCATGCAAATTATGGAGAATGTAGACCTGGTTAGTTGTCGCTTTCCCAATCGACACTTCATGATTATAACTGAGAAGGTCGTTAACTTTTCGAACATGGATAGCCACTTGATGGCAGAACTGTTTAAATTTAAATAGAAAACATTTTCGAATCTCTTTCCTAAGACGAATTCCAGTTTGGAGAGCGACCGCCTCCAAACAGACAAGTATTCCAATGGTGACTTTGATCAGCTCATATTCCGCGTTTTCAAACAGTTCGGAACCCTTTCTGGAACTCCATTCTTTACTACATTCGAATGCTCCTGTTTCGTAAAGTTCTTCTAGGGCGGCAAAAAAGGGTTCAGCGACTTCCTCGGATTCGGCAAATTTAAGGGCTTCTTCTCGTAAGCACTTCGCCACTTGGATGGTGCCACTGTAGTAGTGCTGGAACTGGAGAATTGTATGAAGTCCCATCCCTGGGGACTGGAGTATAGAGGATCGGTCTATACCCTTCCATGAGCTCTTCTCATCCCCTCTCAAAGCTCTCAAAGTTGTTTGCAGGTATTTGGTCGTTTTGGAGTAAGGAGTTTATCTCATGGCATCCGAAACAGAACCGGAGTCGTGAGTCTCATCAGAGTCGAGAAGGTCATCGATAATCACAACCATGGAAAGATAAGCAAGCAAAGGACTATGATGAATCGGCTTTGTTTCGGCTGCAAAAAACGCGAAAATCCCTCGCGCTTTAGAGAACGCTCTCAGCTCATCTTCGTCATCCAAATCTGTAGATAAATTTTTATCTAAAAAACAAGCAGCTTAATGAACTTTTTAATTAAAAAATTCAATTTACCCACAAAATCCACCTGCTGCCCAATCTTCTTCTCGATT
>JAQIXX010007470.1:0-10784 GCA_034700605.1 Willowsia nigromaculata | reverse complement strand
CGGTCATTTTTTGCATGATCAACATAGGGCATGTGGGGGCTCATTCGAAAGCACTTTCATCACTGATCATTTCTCATTAATTTTTTTTTCAAAATTCTTAACGGTTTGATCGTTATAGCGGTTTCAAAAATTATCAGCGTTTTTGCTATCCTGCCTCAACGCTTGCGAATTTTTGAATTCTGTTTTTTGCGATGGGTTATTGGTCACCTGATCTACAAGACGTTTTTATAAGAGCACCAAGTGCCACCGGATACTGTTAGAAACCGTTATAACGGTCAAATTTTGCACAATCAACATAGGGCATGGTATCATTCGAACGGGACTTTCAAAATAAAATCAAATTGTGAGTTTTCGCAACTTCAAATTGTAGAGAGAAATGAGGATCAGCCTACTTATAGTCTCGTGTCGCCCCGGTTTGCTTATTTTTGCCACAATTAAAGCAAGTTCTGCAAAATTCTTGCTCAAATTCGTCGCAAGGTCTCTATATCCTGTTGTCAGGTTTATTTGATTAAATATTTAGTATTGAGTGAGACGGTTTAGATTTTATACTTACCACGTGACGGTTGCGATCTCTTCATGTAAACTCTAGAACATTAGTTTCAAATACATAAAATATAAATATTTAGCAATTTTGTTCACTATAACTAAAGTGCTTTTAAAGCTGCACTGTGGCAGTTTTTTGTCTACCCAGTGTAAATAGTAGCAAACTAAGAATCAAAAAAGGCATTAAGCTTTTTTCCCCAAAAGAAAATTAGTTTTTTTTGTGAAAGCGTCAACGTGGCATATTGAATTGCAATATTGATTTATAGCACAAAGTTCAGTGAAAAGTTTTAAAAGTAAAAGATTTAAGACAGTACATACAGTAGCCAATTTAAAGTTTGAAAATGTTCAAATATTGTATTGTGATTGATACAGAATGTGCATTGAAGAATTACAAATTAGTTACAATCAAAGTGAAGCTTAAAATGGAAGTAGTTTTGATTAGTTAAAAGTAATAATAGAGTGATGTAACTGTGAGTTCCTATTAATAAAAATAAACGATACTAACCCTGACGTAATCTTTTTGGTCATCACGAGCGTGCAAACTACGGCTCCCTTCATCCTAAGATTTCCCCCAAAAATACACAGTAATAGAGAAAAATCAAGTAATTGAAAACAAACAACAAAAAGAACATCAACAAAATAAAACTATCTCCCATTTGAAATGGGCCGATTTCGATTTCCCATATATCTTTTC
Organism: Willowsia nigromaculata; assembly: GCA_034700605.1. Lineage (NCBI taxonomy): Eukaryota > Metazoa > Arthropoda > Collembola > Entomobryomorpha > Entomobryidae > Willowsia > Willowsia nigromaculata. The sequence continues at coordinate 9,547 of JAQIXX010007470.1, read as the reverse complement.
ACATTCAACATTCACATTCTAAATATACCCAGATAATGACACAACAATTAATACTATCCCGTCTTTGCTTGATAATCATATATCTAGCTAGACAAAAAAGTGTGATTATGTACTTTAATAGAAAATGAAATATATTATTTGAATTAGCGAACTTGGGTTAAAAATGTATGAATATTATTCGTGGGAAGTTCGTAAAAATGTTGTTGGAAAATCTGTAAAACTTTGGAGATGAACCGATTTAAAAGAAATGGGCAAGATTTACAAACATTCCCAAGCAAACACAGTTTCGAGTTTACGTTGGAATTAGAGCACTTCTGATTGAGACTCCATCAAAGACATTTTCAATACCTGAGTTAGGGCGGGTAAGATCACAGCATAGAGAAAGTTCTTCGAGAAGCAATCAGCGATTTGAGCCTTGAGTGCTTCAGAGGCAGCTTCAACAATGCAGTCAATAAAATGTAACTGATCGATGAATGGTCTAAGCTGCTCCATCGAACCAACGTTAAACGTAGGTAGTTGACTAAAGCATGCGCAAGCATGTGATATCGTCATGTTCTGTGTGAATAAATAAAGATATATATTTATTAACCTGGCCTGAAAACTTAAACTTATGAAATGAGTAATAAATAAGTACATAGTTCAATAATCTGATACATACAGTTACTCCAACACGTGCTTCCTCCGAGATACTGCTTTCAAGCTCGGGGTACTTTGAGGCAAGTTGAATTAAAAGTACGAAAGATTTACGGGCAGATTCACTGATTCTCGCATCTAGACTAACACATAGGTCTAACAAAAGACTGGATAAAGAACAAGCTCCATCCCATGCCCCAAGTGTTGATGAAGAACTTGTGTGCTCATGATTTGTAGAATTCGAAGGGGTAGGGTCAGTTATGCTATTATCGTTGTCATTTGTCGATATAAAGTAACCTAAAAGTTGTCCGTCTTCTGATGCTAGTTCCAAAAAGGATTGCAGTGTGTAAACAAGCTTCAAGTCGTCTTTATCACATCTTTGAGCGCCTAATAATGCATAAAAGATTATTAATTCATTTGACACATACACCCTTGTTCATAAAAACTAACAATTTTGAAAGTGGATATTGGCAAACTTTACCTAGATCGTATAGGTATTTTATAGGTAAATGAGAACAACCATGTTTGATCCAAAAAGATTTACAGTTCAACCATGATGTTCTGTCATCTCGCGACACTTTTAAAAGTGATAGCATCTGGTTAAAGTGCGATATCACTGTTATGGCTGCTTCCGGGTCCTGCCAAACAAGCAATCATTTTAATTTTTTGATACGAAAATTTTTAATTCATGGGCATATTTATAATTATCAGACTTGTCATCTCACCTGTGACTCGCCAAAGGCTGTCTTAATCAAGTGAGTCCAATGGTGTTCTAAAGCTAAAGATGCAATTCCAGGTTCAAGTTTCCTCACTTCTCGCCCCAAACTACTACCCCCCTTCAACCAATTTAAAGTCATGGTCGTAAACACCGACGAATAAATTGCCTTGTACGTGTGCGTTATTATGATCTTATATCCCTCTTTTCCAAACAACTTCTGCAAAATTCCTGCAAAAATAAAACATTTTCATCTTATCTTTGACCAATTATGATAGTTAGTGGTGCATTAAGATATTTTTGTAAAATTGCATAATCTGCATGTATATTTTACCTTTCGTTGATGAAATCAGTATTCCTCCAAAGCATTCCACCCGCACAATTCGTCCCGAGATTTGCAAATAGCATTATTCCTTTGTGTATCACAATTCCAGCAACACATTGCCTCGATGTTTTTTGTTTATTTTAACGATCAATGTAAGAACCGCAATCCATTCGTACAGCTACTTGTGCCAAAAACATCAGACATAAAACATAAAAGAAAACAGAGATTAGCGAAAATAAACTCATCCATAGTTAATACTTAGCATGATTCTATGCTGCTTGCAAAGTCTTCATACGCAAAAAGCCTAACCACGTGAGATTGCATTAATTAGCTGTTGACTGAATTATGCGGCAGCCGAAATGCTGTAATTGGCTATTTTAGCGCCTTTGTGTAGTCAGCGCATATAATATTAGCATGGATCATAAATAGCATTAAAAATTTAGTACGAAGGGAATAAGATGCATTTCAATTCATGTAAGTTTTTACCTTTTCAAGTGTTTTTATAGCGAAGCGAACCTTGAAAAATACTTTTATTTTTAACGGAGGATCTTATTGAATGATGATGATGAGCTTGGACGGATCATATGTAGGCTTATGATACGATACGATAAGCACGCACTGCGGTAGAACAATCAAATCTTATTTGGCTATTTCGAAAAATTGTAGAAAGAATTTGCGTTATCGCTGATCGTCGCTTCTCTAGCGTAATAAATAAATTACGTTATCTTGAACAAAATAAAAATTGAAATCAAATTTCTCTGCAGTGATTATCTTCTTTGTAGTATATATACAATAATATCCACTAGTCACACACAGCTTTGTTCTTTTGTAGATAATTATTAGCTAATTATGCTTTAACTGCTCTTATATTACATATTAGCTCAGCGCATCAAACAATCACACAAACACAATCATTGTGAAAAATCCTCAGATTTTCACCAACAGTTAAACGCGTTCAGTATTTAGTGTTCAACGTGCGTTGCGCATCTTCTACAGATCATCTTTCTCTCACTGGTCGTAACCACTAATCACAACTCTGCGAAAACATAAAGCAGTTCGTATCTGAAAACGTCTTTTACAAACTGGCTGCATGATAAAGTCTTTATATCATTCATTTTACTAATTTAATTACTCAATAATCATTCCCTCAGACTACTCTAATCTGAAAGCACTAACCTTACTTGAACCACTTCACTCTAAAACGCTTAACTTTGCTGATTTTTAACTGTGCTCAGCTCACAACAATCACACTAATTGATTTTTAAAGCAAAGATGCAAAGCTAATGTCTCATTCTCCTCCGTTCGTTAGGCATTTAACCTTTAATTATTATAATTTCCCGTCATTCACAACTGCTTTAAAATTTCTACCCCGCAGTTGGATCGCCTCTTCAAATTTTTGCACAGATGGAGTGGGTCTTGCTGAGGAAATTTGTAGAAAACGCAAATTTACTCAGGAGAGCAAAAAAAAATGCATAGCGCACGATACTCTTTTTGTCCAAAAGACAAAACAAAAATAGAGTCAATAGTCACACCGACCATCCGTCAGTGCAAACAGTAAAGCACACACTCAAAAAGTTAAGTAAATTAGCGAAAAAAAATGTAAGTAGGTTATAGTTTATGTATACTTGACTCTCCATCTCAAGTGTGGTGACTGATGAAGTTGTGCTTGTTGACACCACTGCCATGCATGCAATGCTTGAAAAAGAAGTTTTTTTTCGCTTTGCTCGTGTAGTAACATTGTACAATATCTTATTTCAAAGCAGCAAACAAAACAACCACTTCTTTTTCTTGAGCATACATCCGATCGCGATATCCGATCATCATCATGAGAATGAGATGCTCATAATGCTTCTTATCATTTTTTCTTGGTTGCCTATAATTTCTTTTGAATGGAGAGTGCTGAGCTGAGATTTTTTTATTGAGAGCGCTCGTGTTAAAAAACTTGAGCTGACACAACAGACAACAGCCACAGAAGCAGCACAAGGAGTCCTTATAATTTTTTTTATTCCTGTCCATCTGTGCTATAAGTTATCTCACGCGATTCTACTTGCAGCGTCGTATGGCGTATCATCATATTTTGCATTTAACACAATCTGTGAGAGAAGTTGATAGCATAAGAAAAAATATTGAATGAATTTTATGGAACTCTGTGTCGTGTATATGGGATATAATGTCATAAAAAATGTTTCGCTTTATGTTTTATGCATAGTGAACTGAACTAATTTAGTTTCGCATAAATATCTCATTACTCATATTACTGTCTTTTTGACGGGCATGAAAACTAATATAATTTGCGCTAATCAATCATTATCATTAGAAGTGTCAAGCATATTATGGGTTTGTCGGCAATACTGTGTAGTTTTGACTTTGTTGGATATCTAATAAAATATCAATTCTCACTTGGTGTCCATCTACTCTAAATGCAAACTTTGTCTCTTGGGTATCAGTATCAAATGTTTGACAACGGATCGGCTATAAAACCGAGCACAGGAAGATGAAATGCTGATAATGATCAATATACTCGCTAATTATATTACAAACATGCAAAAAATAATGCCGTACATTTTTTGCATAAGGTTGCAAACAAAGCCCTACAATGTATGCCATAATATTAACGAATACTGAAGTCTATGCCTTTTTTTAAAACTGTTTGCATAAGCAATAAAGACAGGACAGGAGTCGCCAGTCACATCGCATTTTTCTCGTATCATTCATTATCGTCATTAACCCTTTTTTATTGTGCCATGTACAGAACGGTCGGCATCCATCACATAAAGAATTCATTATGTAGGTACGTCATTTTGACATGCAATGTTCATACAGATTGTGGAGCACAGGGAGCAAGCTGCTAATGATGATAAGTTGCAAAAGTGATAAGTGCTAATACTATACGGTATTGGTATACATACATGCATACATGCAGTTGTTCGTTGTTGGTCTCTTTGTTTTTATTAATATGGAAGGATTGCGAATGTGAGAAACATTTCGCTGACAAACACAAAAATTGCTGCGTATGGTTTTTGCTTATGCTTCTCATCAAGGCAAGGTGCTTAAAATTGAACGCATATATCCCCACAAAACACAATGCAGTTCATATAATAACTGTTTCTGCATGGTTTCATTTGATTTCAGTGAACTGTATTTACTCAGCAGAACTGAAACCAAGCCATTACTGCACACAAGTCATCATCATAGAGCACCTAACCATGATATTGTAATAATGTTTACTACAATGTTAAAAATGGTGCGTTTTACTGTGCTGCAATAATAACATATAAATTCATATAATTTTTTTCTTGTATTTCACAACAACAGTTTTGCATTACGTCTTCTTCTCAGTATCAAAGGTATCGTGCCATTCATTCAAGTACAAAAATAGCAGGTTATCTTGTGCATGTCTTTTGATGTCTTTATTTTTCACAAGCTGCTCCTCTGCAACAAGCAGAAACAAGCAAAATCCTACAAAAATTTTCACTTTCACTATAAGCTCATTCTGTTGTATCGACTATTGGATATTTTCTGTGAGCTGATCACAACAGATCAGGGACGATAAAATCCTTTCTTTTTGTATTCCTCTGAGTGGCAGTAGCTCATCTTCACCTTGAGGGGATCTCTGTGTCGTCTTACTCGTCGACTCATCTCTGGCAACCCATTCCTATCTCTCTAGAATATTGCATGTCTAAAAAAAAGTACAATCTCATCTTCCTTCTGTTTAAAAATATTGCAAGGCTACAGCCTCCTCGCGTGTGTGCATCACCATCCATCTGTTTTGGTGCTTAACATTTTTTGTTAATCTAAAACCGTATATCTCTGTTGTGTGTAAAGTTGTTAAAACAAGCACAAGTCAAAAGTTGACATTTTTTATCGGTGCAAGCAAACAAGTGCATGAACTTGTGTGTGGTGTAGTCCATTTGTTTTTTGGGGGAATGAGATAATGTTTGCGTTTCCACTTGCATGACTCACGTTAACTAAATTTAATAGGATGGTGGTCTTGTGAGTAGACACTGATGTAGAGGAGAAAAGATGAAAAACAGTGCAGCGATTATATAAGATAATTTGCTAATTATTGCGTGCCATTTAATTGAAAGGTTATAGTTTCTCAGTAGAAGACATTAGATAGAAGATGACAAACGACAGATAAAACACGGTTGTTGGTTTTTGTGTTGTGTGCTGTGCATAGCATGTTATGTAACGATAATTTAATGTGTACTAAAAAAGGAGGAGAATAGTTTTATAGGGGAATTGCTGCGAGCAGTTCTGTTTGATGTCATCGTCAGCTTCTTCGGATCAGTAGTTTTGGCGTAACAGTGCATTTGCATGCTGTGTGTATGCCCTTAAATCGCACGAGCGAAAAAAGTCCAAGATTATTTTGGGTTAATGGTTTAATTAAGTTTTTCTTGTTGACGATTTTGCTGCGTAGCAAGAGTTGTTAGTTTAGTCTTTGATGACAAAGCGAGAAAAAGTTTTCAGTGTTTGCAAAATACTATAAAACTAAATTTGTTCAAAATGGAGAAGCGGTGCGGATATTGGTTGTTCTGCATTTTTACATCCCTGGGCATTTATTTTGGCATAACTGTATTCTTCCTCTTTACATTCTTCTACCAGAATAATCATGCGGGAACATGGGGTCTTCTGTCAGGTACTACTCCAAAATGTTTTTTAAATCGTCATTAATAATGTTATGCAATATATATGTACATGTATGCTTCTACAAAAAAATTAAAATGTATAATTTTCTTTTTTCAATAGCCATGTTTGCTGGAATCTGCTTGCATCTGAAACTGTTGTCATCAAATCACAGACTAACTGGTAAGTTTTTTTTAGAGACATTACCATTGTATGTAAACGATTTGACTGTTGGTCCCTTGGATTTTGTAATAATGTTTTTAAAAAATCATTTAATTTCAGTTTGGTACAGTGTGGGTCAGCTTCATGCTCTTGCAGCTTTTGGCTTTATTTGCTTCTGCTTGTCACTTGGCTTCACAGCGTGGTACATCATCTACGCAGCATACCACCACATTCGTAAGTAATCTATACAATCTTGTTCAATTTGTTCAAAGATTTAATTTCTAAAAGAAGAGGTACTTTACTATTGATTTGCATTTTCATAATTAACAGCAATGCTACCTGCGGGGAACAGTTTCTACCTTGCTGCAGTATGGTCGGCAATGACGTGCAAATGGACAATGTGTACTTTCATTCAGAGTTATCGCTACGCCCGCATTATTCGCTACAATACCCCGTTCCTGACCATTCAAGAAGATGCTTGAATTACTGGTGGAGAAAACTTTAACTTTCTTCTAGTGAACCTGAGACAGAAATTCGGAAAAACTGACTTGGGCTACAAGCGACTGAATGTGCTGTAACGTCTTTTTATAATAATGGTAGAATAGATTAAAGAAGGAGAGTTTTACAAGTAGAGATATTACCTAGCTAGTAATTTTACACTATATGTTAACCAATACAAAATAACGTTTGATAACATTTTTAACCATACCATATTACTTGAATTCATGATTTTAACGAATTTTCGAACCACGTAACATGTTAATTTATTATGCACAATATAGTCGTTAGTGTTTTTATGATAGTCATTTTTCTCTAGTGGCGAGTTTGTTATATGAATACCTACAAAAGCAATTACACTAATTTTATGTGTGGTTTAAAAAATATAACTGTATATTATTCATCACATTTTATATGTCGTTCGTTACATATCGAATTAATTTAGGAATTTGACATAATATGTATTTTACTAAATTACATAGTTAAAATAAATCAGTACAGTGCTATATATAAAAACGAATACGGGTATGCGATAGAACACAATAAGGCGTACGACAATTGTATGAGTCATTAGTAACGATTTTTTGGTAAAGACACGATTTCATTATTTTAATTATTGTGTAAGTTTGGTTTTGTATCTTCCACTCGTGACGAATTCATTAATTCCAGCACTTCAAGATCACCAAAAAACACAGGAACAGCCGGCGGAACACTTGGAGTTTGAATTTGATGATTTGGCAAAGGAATTGGTTTTTGATTAGTTGATTGACTGGAGAAAGTTGTTGTTGTTGTAGTTGTAAGTTGAGGTTGCTGTAGGGCCGCTGCGTTGTCTCGTGAAGTAAAAGATTGTTGAAGGCAAAGAGGCTGTTCCAGCTTAACTTGCAAAAATTGTGCTGGATCAGTAACGTCAGGTGGTGCAGTGTCCATTTTTCCAATAGGAAGAGGATGAACATGTGGGGAAGGGACAGATGGTGTTTCTGCAGGAGGTGCTAACGAAGTAAATTCGAGGTCAACCAAAGAATTTAAGCGTGTTCCCGACGAAATCTTATTGCTTGCCTGACGATGATACGTACTTTTGTGCACTTTTAGACTATTTTTATTCTTAAACGTTTTTCCGCAATGAGGGCATATAACGGGTTCAACAGTACCCATTTGAGAGCTTGACGCATTAACACAACCGTGTGTGTGAAACTGGTCGGCTGTTAAACTCTCGCCGCACTTTTTGCACTTCATCTGAAGCGTGTCTATCAAGTCTTGAAAAATCACTGAGCCTTTAATGTCCAGAGACTCCTTCTCAGCTATAACTGAAATATGACATAAATACATTATATAGAAAAATCGAGAAACGTAGAAAACCTCACAGCTTCCACGAAACACACTTGACAATAAGGACAGAATGTACTTTAACTATATACACACTGCACGATTTTACGTTTTCTTAAAGACATTTCAGTAGGCCACCAATTATATCATTGTTAAATGCTGTCTTTTAATATGTCTTCCTAAATTGCTTTTGTAGAAAAAGCCTCCACAATATTTACAAGATTTGTACTTGGATCGTTGATTATTTCTCGGTAACTTTTTATTAGTGACTCCTGAAAGAACTGTACTTTTCTTCCTTTCTGCAAAAATCATAAATGTTCAACAAGAGAACGTCTTTAATAACCCATTTATCACTAGTTATACAAGACTTGCAAATTTATTTTTCCTCCCCGATGATACACTGACTTATGGTTATTTAATGTATTTCGATTTTTAAAATCCCTTCCACAAAAGTCACACACTGGACGTGCTTCATTAACACCAACAGCACCGTTGTCAACTCCAATAATACTAGAAGGAACTGGGGCAATACGGGATATTCCTGTTGCTTCTCGAGAATTAGACAAGGGGTATCTTATTTCATTCAAGATAAGGGCTGTTGGTGAGTCCGATCTAACTGATACAGAGGAACCTGCCGCACGTCGCGCTGAGCGGGTAAGCAGATCATCCTCTTGGAAATCAGTGGATAGGTCTATTAGAGTCTCTGTACAATAACATGACATCATAACAGGAATATAAGTCGGGATTGATACAAGAACAAGGTATATGTAGCTCTTGAATGCAAGATATAAGATGATGCTGATAGCTAACTAGTATTTCCCTATTCAAAATGGAAACATTTCCAAACGGTACGGTCAACTAATCCTACCTAAACATTAGTGGTTGTCGTTGTCATTGATTGTCATTGTCATCAAGTTCTGCATTGATTTATAAGATCCAGTTACAACATATATTCTTCTTTATTTCTTTAAAAGTACACTTTTTAAATGCTCAATAATTGACAGTATATAAAAGTAAGTGGAGAACGATTTGCGTCCAAAAGTTTAAAAGATGCCAAGATCATCGCATAGCACATTTTCATCATCATTATGGTCAGCTAAAGACCTGAGAACAATTCCATGTTGTGACACAGGCACAACTGCGGATGCAGGTTGCAACTGTTTACGCGTTTCCTCCATTGCAGAAATCTCTAAATACTCTCTCGAATGATGTCTCTGTAAATGCCTCATGATTTTATTGCCTGTCCCTTTCACATATGGACTTCG
>JAQIXX010007469.1:0-10786 GCA_034700605.1 Willowsia nigromaculata | reverse complement strand
CGTACTTATGTAGAAAATATTTCTGTGTTAGAGATGCCAAGTATTGATCACGCGTGCTCGCAAATGCTATGTGTGCACATAAACGCTTTTCCAGTTAAGCTATATTTAAAACTTCATATGAACAATTCAAAATCCACGATCCACACCAACACACGAGATTTAAAAGATATTTACGTTATAAGGTGTGACTAAAACCTATAGGTAATTTTGAATTTGAATAAATCTCTTAAGAAGCTCACATTTGCGTAATGTTTCAATGTATGCTATGCATTTTCTATTTATCAGAGTTTTTTTCCTCTCTTAATAAAAATTTCTATGCTTATATTTACTTCTCAGAGGACAAAAATACTGAAAATAAGGGACTAATAATTTATTTATGAAAAATGAGTTGCTACACATTTTAGTACTTTGTTTAATATAACTTAACAGTAGAATTAATATAAAAGAAGACGTAACATAAACAATATATGTATTCGTATAATAATAGTTAACAAAATTAGAGATCTGTCCCTACTCCAAATCGACAGAGATTCTGGCATTAATTGTAAATCATATGGACCAAATAATATTTCAGTTTCCTGTTGCAAAATTTGTGCTATAAATAGTTGAACAGATACGATAAGCAATTCATACATTCAATGTAAACGAAATTGGAAATTAACCTCATACTTAAAGTATTTTTGGAGGTTTTAGAAGTAGGAACTTTTTTAATTTTAATAGTGGATATTTTACAATAACAAATATGTAAATCTTTAAGAATTAAGTGGGCTAGGGAAAAAATAGTTTTTTCTGATAATATACTTTTCGTAAGCCTTCATAATTTCTAAAAATAAATATTCGAATTTTGTTTTAGCGAAATCGAATTATTTAAATCGAAAGGTTTTGTGTTTTTTAGATAAAAAGCTCATGAATAAGGAAGCAATACTGTATATTTAGCCAAGACAAATGTACAATCAGATTGCAATAAGGAAATTGAACTTTAGACCTTATGGTCGAAATATATAGCCAATTCGGATATTTTTTGGTGCAACGAAAAAAAATGGTAATCTTCTTTACCTAAAACATGATCTGCAATAACGTGGCTGTGCATTTATTTAATTTTTCATGTTAATAATGAAGGACTCCGGATATCAAATATATTTTACGAATTGACACAAATAACTACACACAATTATAGAAAATTGTCATATATAAGTGCGCCTGTTGAGTTAATTTGGACAAAAGTAACTTTCTAAGCTGATTCTTATAGAACACCAGAAAATGGTTAGTTACTAGAGATTAGGTAATTATGACTAATTATAATAAATGAAATTAATTTACCCAGTCCACGTCTAAGCCCGGGCATGAAATGAATTTTCTCTTTACCTAGTCGTGTTTTAAGTACCACAGATTACCTTACGAATGAAATGTGGGCAGACAACCATACAAACTTTACAATCCCATAAACAATAACAACGTCCATAGCTACCCTTGAATTTCTAAAAATGACACACAGTTAACTCAGGAGTATGCTATCGAAACAAACATCTTAAAACTACTTGAACATATACTCTTACATCGACTTTTTCTATTTTGAGTGAAAACATATTTTTAGGCATTTTTCAGTATATTTATATCATTAAAAGCTTTGCTCCTCTACAGAAATCAAGCCTGTCATTTATATGTAGCATATTTTACTTGCCTTTTTGAATAATTGAAACCTTACTGACAAATACCCTGCTTAGTAAGCGAAAATTTCGAATCCAAATAAACCAAAGCTTGTGGGTACTTCAACATGGCCTTCTGTTATGGAGCGATGGAAATTCAAAAAATCTACCAACGACTTGTTGCTTTTCCATTATATGTAAACTCACAAAATCGGCTTATTGTAAATCCATCATATAAAAAACGACATCATAGGCTCTACCGATGGTATGCATACACCATCTTCCTCATTGGATTTCTATTCTCCTTGTATCGTTTATTGTGGTTGCTCGTTCACTGGGATTCCTACACCGTTTTTCATTTTACCGAAGGGATAATATATGTGATAGTAGGTTGTGCCATTCCCATAATAGTTGCTGTTTGTTACACAGCAAATACTTACAAATTACTCATCATGTTCATGATAAATGAGAGCATGAATTTCGTTCCAAAACTGGAAGTATTTGATCGATCCACAGTTATTTTGCTTACTTTTATATATGGACTTGGAGGGGTCATACTTTTTGCGCCAATAGCAATCTTTGCAGCACCATTTGTTTTTGTCTTTGATCCAATTCAATTTGTTTTGGGGAAAAGTATTCCAGTAAAACTTATGGCGTCTTTTATCTATTCATCAACAGCTTTTTATGGCGTTTGTCTTATAGCTACTTTAATTACACATTCAATGGCCTTTTTGGAAGGAGTCATTGTTCATTCTAATAAGTTTTATATTCATCAGACGAATTATATGGACCTTATTAGCATGAAAACACCTACAATTTTACAGTTTTATGAGCATCACAAGCGCTTTCAATCTGTTCAAATTCTATTCACTGTTACATCACAGCTTGCTGATTTGCCCATGACAAGTTTGTTATGCTTAGGAGAGATACTTGGAAGTTGTGCAGGGTACGCTACCTTGAAAATGTATGATCAGTTGGGAATTCTTCTGTATTTAATCATGCCCCCTGTTACAGCAACGTGTTTTGCTGTAGCATTGTTTCTTACATACATGGCTAATATTCCTTATGAAAATGGAATAACATATAAGCGTTTTTGGAAAAGGTACGTGAAAGTTAAAGCTGCTAGAAAAATGCTTCGGGCTACCCCATCAATTGGATTTGGAATTGGACCTTATGGACTAGCTACTGCAAATTTGGGATTGGCTATTTGTGATGACATTGTAAATAATACTGTTAGCTTACTACTTTTTATTTAACTAATGACTTTGAACCCTAGATTTAGCATAATTGCAATGAATAAAGAGACAACTTCTCGAATACGATACGTCATTTATCGTTATAAGCATAATTGAATTACGCGAAAATCATTTTGCACTTGATTTTCATGAAATTATCTGTTTTTATTGAAATAAACTTCATATAAATGGCTTTAGATGGCATTACGTACATGATGGTTTTAAGTACACGTTTTACAAATTACAATATTTTACGTATATATGCGTATTAATAAATTCATCTAAAGTAAGTACAAACTACAGGTTAAAAATACCACATACCTACGTTACATATGAATGCATATCAAAATTACTTTTTAATTTATTTCCCAGAAATCATAATCATCTAGGTTCAGATTCACTTTTAGGTGTTTCCTGTGGAAAGGACAAATCAACAGGCAAATTAGCATATTGGATCAAGTTACCTATTATGATAAATTAAAGTTGAACAGACAAGTGTTATACATACTTGAGCGGTCATATGCAGACATACAGCTTTTCTCATAGTTCTCTGGTTTCAAACACTTCAGTTCAAAAAACTTTTTTAAGTCATTCCAAATTTCCTCCATTGGCAGTGCTTCTTTCACTTTGACAAACTCTTAGTCAACCTTTTCATCTTACTTTGTCTTTATTGGATTTGGACAAGTAATTGTTGCAGACAGACAGTGGAATTGGAAGCCAGATTCTCTAAAAAATCGGAAATCGAGCCAATAAATGGTTTCTGTTTGTTTTGGGAAGGTTAGACTGATAAGCAAGTTACTTATAAATCAGTCTAAAACTAATACAACCATGTTTTGCAATGCCATGTTTGGCAGAAATGGGCACCTATGTTCAAAAGCTTGTTAAGATTCAAACAGGAAATTTTTTCGAAAGAGATAAAGAGATACAGGGTTAAAATTCTTGAAAAACAAGCGATTAGTCAAAATTTGTCTTATCATATTACTTCTAACATATTTCCAGGCAAACAATAAAAAAATTTGTCAGAAAAAATGGGCACTATGGTTGACATAGTTTACATTTACATTATTTCTTGCAGATGTCACACATTTTACAAGGAAAGAACGACGGATTTTCTAATTTATGAAATAGTGTTCTTATGAATCCATATTATGTATTCCATTACGATTCCAAATTTTTATATCGTGTTTGTTATTGAAACCCTTGACAAAATTTTTGTTCGATAGGCTTAAAGTTATGTTATTTTTGGTGGTTGTTACTTTACTGGTTTATTTTCAGAATCGTTGAAAGTAATCGGAACATACTTATAATTGAAATTTTTATTTTATTAAACCTCAAAACATATTGTAGATTCGGTAAGGGTTTGCCACATTAATTGTTATTGAAAATTTTCTGTCCGCCTTTTCATGTTTCCTATTCTACAATGACACTCAAAATCCTTAACCCTTAAATTGGTACGCCATCTGGTGCATGTAGCATAAGATTGTGAAATATAAGGAAGTTTTTCGTTTAAAATATTAGTGGGAAATGATTGATACGAAGATTCGACATACTTTGGCAAGTTCTAAGCAGTCTTTAGTATTTTATGTGTTAGTAACTCAATTGTTTGAACGTTTTTGTTGAATAAGATTTAAAGGTATTTATAGCTCCATCTGTCGCTTCATTGAATTACTTCATATTTTTTAAAAAGTTTATCTTTTTGGATACTTCACTACATGCGGATTTGTTGGATTTATCTTTATCTAACAAATTTGCATGTTAGAAAATCAATTTATATTCTTCCGCAAGTTTAATATTAGAAAATGAGTGCATACTATAAAATTTAGGAGCAGAGTATATTTATAAAGGATTTTTGAATGTTTATAAATTAATTTTTACATTGAGTCTTAAAATATAAACTTAATGTATGAAAACATATACACTTTTTTATTACGCTTACATCGCAGCTTTTGCTATCTTGTTGAAAAACAATTTTCCTTCAAGACCATGTAATAATGGTAGATTCTGTTATAATATTTTAAACAATATTTAATATTTTACATAAAAATAGAACCAAGGTTTACATTAAAAGATTGGCCAAGATAGTTTTCTTATTTGAGAGGAAGGCTTTGCTTAAAGTGAAAGAATCCCGTAAAAAGTTTAGTCTAGAATATTCTTAATAAAGATTCAACAAAAGTTTTCCAAGGCACTACCATGGGGCTAACAAGGACCTCCTTCAAGATTTTGTTTGTACAATTAAAATTTATTCCTCCGCCGTTCCTTGGGGATCTACTTTCTGTGCCGCTGGTTGAAAAAAAAGGAATATTCCACAGTGAATGTATGTCAAAGTGGGTTTTTTCTTGTCATTTGATTATCTCCATATATTACTTTTTCTGGCTGTTTTACAACTGGAAATTCTTCACAATTCAGAATGTCGACCGAATTATTACTTATACGATTTTTGTTTGTCTTGATTTTGTGTTTTTAGTAGTTTACAACACAATAGCTTGTCATGAAGCTAAAATAAAGTACATGATAAATGAAATAATTGTGTTAGCCTCGAAAATTTTACAAAATTTTTTATCTGCTAGTAGATCAACCGGTGAAAAGATTCTTGAAATAATTTTATATGAATTTTCCTTTACTTGGTTTCTCTTACCTTTGTGTATGCAAGGGATGCCCCATGCCATTGCTTATGAGCCTCTGCAGTTATTGTTTGGAACAAGCGTTTTTGTAAGAGTTCTGGCAGGAACATCGTATGGTTTCGTATATCTGCATGCAACAATGACCTTTCTTTCTACAAGCCTAATAATCATCATATTTTAAGAGAATGTTTGCGGCTACTCTAAAACAATATATATATTTAAGAAAACCTCAATTTTTATACCTGCGAAGCCAAGCATGTTTCCTAGCATATTTTCTGCGCAATTAGTTTCTGCCCACCAACTCGTTTAAAACTAAATCAACACCGTATGGATTTCAATCACTGAAAAAATCAAGAAAATTTTAAGCTACCTATATATGTAGCCGGTTTCCATTTACATTCGTGTGTGACCATACGTTTATTATTACATAACATGAACATATTAATATGTTTCTGTAACTATCTATGTAATCAAAATTATCCGTTACTATTCACCAAACTAAATGTACATGTACGTATATACTTAATTTTGGTTCACACATATACTTAAATATTAATTTTATGTAGTACATTTGATTTCCTAATAATTAACTTGGGGTAAACATTGAAGTCAGTTGCCCCCTGATTTGAATTTTTAGCCGGCCTAAAATTATAGTCCTCTTTATTTATAGCCTCCTTTCAGCCCATAAAATTTGAAAATTGAGCTAGGCAATAAATATAGGAAATTTGGTGAGCAACAGATTCAATACATATATAATATATTTATTTATAATCAGATGATTAGAAATTATTTCTTTGCTTGACGCAATGTTATAACATTAGATGTGTTATTTAAGCCTAAATCTGAAAATAACTATTGGTACACTTATTGTGTAAAAAATGACGTAAAATTTGTATGAAACAAACCCCTTATTGCTTTTATTTGTGGTTTTTCTCAGTAAATAAGACGTGAGCTTGAATTATGACTAATGTGAATCGACTCTATGATTACTAGTACTATTACAGGGAATCTCGTGTCTATTACCTCGTATCTCCTCTTCAATAATTGAAATCTGAAATTCTGTAACGATAATAATTTCAAAGTGGAAATGCCAGTATGAGTAAGTATTTGGTCCTTGTAAACAGTTTACCTGCCACCTAATTCACAAATATTTATTTTGCAGCAAGGTTGGCGCTGAAAACACTACCTTGAAATGTGAGTTGACTCATAATTATTAAAAGGGAAGAGATTTTCAAAAATGGCATCCATTCACTCCGCTTTCCATTAATCTAGGAAACAGATTTTCAGGCCTCAAAAGTGTGCTGGCAGGCCTTCAGTACGTTTTATTTGGTCCATTTTGAAATTTCATAGAGGCAATTTATACCATGAACTTTTGCACTTTCGTTGGTTAAATATCATTTTATCCTCGATTTAAAAACTCATCAGAATAGTCTTACATGTTATATTCATATTGCTTTTCGTAGTACTTGTATGTCAAGTGCAAAAATCATATAAATTCCAATTTTGTTTACAGCACAAGTTTATGTGAATGTAAATGGACTGTAAGGAAGATTGTACAGTTGGAACTTTAATTATTCGTGCTGCCGTACATTTTGATTTTTATCGACATAATATATTACAGAAGTTGTTAAGAAAGTATAAGTGATAAATAAACTTATATCAATTTAGGCAGAAGGATTAACTACTGTATTTCTTAAAGGAACTTTCAGAAGAATCCAAACCCAACTTCCCGAGATAAGAAATGAGTTCATTCACTTCCCTCCAAATAACTCTTATCATAGAATAACATCATTATTCGTATATTGCTTACCATGAAAATCAAGATTTTGTCAAGAACAAAGGAAATATTTGGTTTAAAAATTTTGTTATATACAAACGCACAGTGGTTCGATGTTTCATAAATATCTAGTAAAATGTTTTTATAAATAAGCAAGCAATTTCGGTTTTGTTGATCATACTTTATTAATAACAACTGGATTGTCGTATTTTGGCTTACCGTGTTGTAATTTCAGTTAAAGACTGAAGACTTGAATCATATATTTAATTTTTAAACAAATCGAAATTATCATTTCAAACTTATTAAAGTTTACTTTTATTAGTAAATCCATACTTGAAGTTTTGATAGCAAGCAAGTGTTCGCCATTGCTAAATACATTTTAAAATGCAAGCCGTACCAGTTGTGACCGTCGCAGCCCCAACAGTGGTAATAGAGACTCACCGAGGTTACTCACGCACAGCTGCGTACAGCGACATTGTAAGAAAACACAGTGTATTTTCAATTTGGACAAGTTCTCTTTTATGATTATGATTTGAATCTTCCACTTTTCGTATGCTTTAGCTTTTGACTTTTTTGCGACTTGGTGCCTCACTATATGTGGGATTGCAATTATATCATCAAGATGGAGAAAAACAAGGTAAAATATATATATTAAATAGGTGATTTAAAATTTAGAAAAACATTTATTGCCTTTAACATTAAACAAGGAAATATGTCACTCATTGTCTCACTATTTAGGTATTACAGTATACATACTGGTTATGTTAGGGATATTTTTTTTTCTCTACTTGATCAACCTTGTATTTGCATTTGGACTTCTTAAGGCGACAGAGCGGGTAAATGAACGTAACCACTTATGAAATCAGTCGCGTTGTTGTAGGCAAATATATCGTTATATCGGGCAAAATTGCTAACCTCTAATAGAACCCAATTAGGTATATTTAAGTTATGTAGTAAATTTATAAAATATTTTACAATGTTCCGTACAATACATATTCATTTATCACAGACAACTCCACTAAATGAATCTCTGAGAAAAACGCAACATTGGTATAACTTCAACGCTTTTCTATTATTCTTGGAGTCAATATCTATCAACATTCTTGGCATCATTGCTCGTGGCGTTTTACTGTGTACAATTAACCGATATCTTAATGAACTCAAGTTGGCATCTCAAGCAGCGGCGCTAAAGGCTATAAACGAAGCTAACACGCAGGTTCAGGTAGTGGTGACAACTGCAACATCCCCAGTATCTGCTGACTTGCCTACTACTTTCAACATAAACTTGAACCAAACCGTACAACCAAACATGCAAACCGAGGAAGCATCGTTGAAATATGACACACAGTTCCAAAATTTATCCGAATCTAACCCTGGGTATCCAAATAATCCTCCACCATACTCTGGATGATTCAATTGATAAAACATTACATTATAATGCTTTTGTAGGTATCCTAAAGGTAAGCTTGTTTTGAGGAAGAAATATATTTAATACATTATAGCATACCTATGTCTTTGAAAAGCGATTAGTATTTTTAATATTCTTAAAATATCATTAGTTTGCTGCTCTTGCTATACATTCTTAAATCAAAGCTATTGCTAACCATTTTTCGGATACGACTTCTTTTCAGAGACTTGAAAGTGCTTTAATTTTGTGAATCTCATTTTTACCAATAACATTCCACTTATTCAGCATTATTTATCATATTGTATACTTTATTAAGAATAAGTTATATTTCCAACCAACCTTGGAGTTTAAAACAAGTCTTTAGCACGTGACATTCACATTCAGAGTTAGCGGGTGACTCTAATAATATGTAACTACAATTATTCATTTAAATGATCAGTGTTATTTCTTAATAAATTAATATTTGTTATAACATTATAAGCAGTCATAAATATTTACGACCAATGTTTTCATTTGCTTGTAAGTTTACATATCCCTACATTTAGCGAAGCTTATACATATTGCTCCTTAAAACTGTTAACTTTATCAACCTATAAACCAATTATTATTTGATAAAAAATTTAAGTACTTTTGTTAATAAAATCGATTTTTGAGCACAAACAACATGTGTTTCATCTAAAGTTATGCCAATTTAAGAGGATTTATGGAGATTGTTTCCATCAATGTGCATTTAATACGTGCGAAGCTGGCCCTTTTAGCGGAGACATTTTTAGCGGGAGTATTTTCAGCAGGTGTATTTTCAGCTGATGACATTTTCGTCGAAAGACTTTATCTACTCAAAACGTTTTGCTACACGAAACTTTCTGCGCATGGCATTTAAGAGTTTGGTGTAAGGGGCCAGAAAATTTAGAATATCTATATTCACGAGACTTGTAATCAACGCAATATTGCATGTGTGATACATAGGTTTCTCACCCTGACGATTTTTACAAACTATATTCTACTGTCAAAAAATGGGTGAAAAATCCGATTCTTTCCAAATATGTAATCCGAAATATTATAGAGAAACGCTAACTGATTAAAATGATACAACACACATGCTTATAGAAACAGCCGTTTGGCTCATCTCTCGCTCCAAAACGATCAAAAATACATGTAATTCAGGACTTTTTTATTTGAAAAGTTTTATAAGCCAAACTATAGACTCTATAACTATGAATATTGTATCATTTCTATCCTTGAACGTTTCTCTACATATTTTCGGATTTCATTTGGAAAGAATCGGATTTCATCCTAGCTTTATACTCTGAAGACGCCAAACCCCATGAAAAAATATAATATTAATTATGAATGCCATGAAATCGTTGGCAAATGATATATGTCGGAATTTTTGAAAACCTGCCTAATAATAAACTCAGACTAAGATACCATAGGCTTTTATATTAAATTTGTCATTTAGCATTTGTACCTACCATGGTATGTGGAGGGGCAAAACTAATGATATATATATACGATATTACATTTTAAAGTTGAAAATGTATTTGTTTAGATAATTACATGCAATTAAATTTTAGGAGTCACAAAATATTGCGTAAACTACGATTATTGTAGAAAGAATCATGGATCGTCTTCCAAAATTCATTATATGCTAAAAAATTATTCGATTTTCCCTTGATATTTTCATGCAAAATAGGGACAGAACCATGAACCAAAGATGTAAATAAATTATGTACATGCCCATCAAATAAGCTGAAGAGTATTTTGGTATCGTCAGTTTTATAGCTACGAATATGCCATTAGAACTTAACTATGCCTCATCTCTTTAAAGTTTCCAAGTGCCTAAAGTAAAGTGACTAAATTGTTAGCGACATGTTGTTCCAAAAGGCATGATACATGATGCTTCTAAATACAGGTTTAAGAATTACAAAATTTTACCTTAGGAATATCGGATTTATGTATTTATGCTGTATGATATTGTCCATTTTTGAAGCAATGTAATAACGCAATTAATTCTTTATTAAGGATTTACTGAAAGTTCCCAGAAAAGTAAATTCCTAGAAGTGTTTTTTTCCAGAAAAAAGTTCGTAGAATAGGAATGT
>JAQIXX010007468.1:0-10789 GCA_034700605.1 Willowsia nigromaculata | reverse complement strand
ACTACACTTGAATTGTTTATTCTCAATGTCGTGATAAGCGAGGATATGATGTTTCAGACCCGTTGGTTGTGAAAACGTTCTTGAACAAACCTGGCACTGATAAGGTCGTTCCCCAGTATGAACTTTAAGATGAAGTTTTAATAATGAAGATGTCATGAACTTCATATTGCATAAATTACAGCTATGCGACTTTTCACCTGTGTGGGTACCAATGTGAAGCTCCAAGCCTTGTTTGCTGCTGCACATTTTCTCACACAATTCGCACTTTAACTTTTTGTGCACAGTGATGAAATGAAGATGTCTGTCCTTCCTTCCGAATGAAATTACGCCGCAGTAGTCACATTTATAAGATTTTAGAAGGTTGAGATTTTCTTTTGTATGTTTTCGAATGTGCTGATTTAGGCTCCCTCGGCTCACCAGTCGCATGTCACAAAAGATACAAGAATAATTTCTTTCTTTGCGATGGACGTTGGCCACATGTCGGTCACGGTGCGTTTTTTCGGTAAAAACTTTTTTACAAATATTGCATCCATTCGTCTTGAAATTGCGTTTGTCGTGTTTTTCCACATGTTTTTGGAGGGTATTTTTACTGTAGAAACTGTGCTCACATATGTGGCATTTAAAGCTTCGCTCTTCACATTTGACCTTTTCTTTGTGAATACGAAGGCAATGTTCACTCTTAAAATATCTGTTACAGGAAATGCAATTGAATGAGGTATTTTCTAACATTTTTGGGTGATCAGTGAAAGATGGTTGTTGTTTCTGTCAGTCTGAAAGCACAATTAACAATCAAAATCCTTTTAAGATTAGCAGCCATACAATGGAATCAAAATATTAGTAGATATTTTTGTATTCATACCAAAGTGCAAGGTACTGTAAACTCAAGCTAATTAATTTATCACTGTTAATTGTAACACAACTTAATTTTGAATGATATTCAAGTTCAGTTTCAGTACTTCACGATGTAAACGTGCCTGTTTGTGTGGATGAAGTAGAAATTGATAACAATCCTTTTTCTAAATACTGAAAAACAATGATACATATAAAACGTGGACATGCACTGGATATTATGTGACATACAAACAAACATACTATCAGCAAGCTACCAGGTCACATAAAAGGTTTCATGAAATACGATATAGTGCATTTATTCTGCAAAGAGTTACACAAAGCTGAACACCAACAGAATGAAAGTCAATTACAGTAAAAGACATACTATCCTGAAAATTCAAGATACATGAAATATAAAGGTGTTTGGCTTAAAAAGGCTTCTTCATACAATATGCACCACAGTTCACTTGCTTCAGCATATTTAGTTTCTAAAGTTGTCTTGCTCGATTTCAGAGTTAAGTGAAACATATCCCACTTGCTTTTTTTAACAGATATTTAGGTACCTTCTTTTCTCGTTTGATGATTTTTTATATGCATGCAAGAAGACGAATTATGTCGCTTTACTTTCCATAAATAGGGAAGTGCAGTCCAGCTTGATTTGATCAGTTTCTCATTCAAGTCAATGAAGATCTAATGACTGGTTTGGTATTGATTGTTTAGATATGTTGTTTTCTGTTCAAATGGTAAAAAGGAAATTTACGCCTAACCAAAAAATGAAGTATAAAAATGCTTGATGACAATGCCAATGCAGCTTTCATAAGAACTAATGTGAGAATGCACAGACAAATTATGATGATTTCATCCCGGATGCATAAAACAAAGGTAAACATTACAATCATCATTAACTTCTACCCATTATATTTCTCCGTTTGTTATTCTTTTTACCTTCCACCGCTTTTTTATTTAAAAATTTTGCAAATACAAAATGCACTCAAAGTATTTGAAGCCCTTGAAACATTGTTAAAGTTTAATACCCGCTTCACTATACAAATCACTTCACCATATCACTGGAACCTTGCATGAAGTTTCGTGTGATACTGACCAAAATGCAAAAGATCGTATGCATTTATAGGATAAGCAGTGAAGTCAATACTTCACTCCAGCGGTTATGTGTTATGTCTCATTCTCCATCGTCTTCAAAAAGGTTGAATCCGTAATACTAAATGTATAGGTTGAGTTGTAAATTATGACATGTTCCACAATAAGTTTAATTTCAGATATTAACGTTGGTAATTCCTGTATCAATAAATGCTTGCAAAATTGTTAATAAAAGGCATATTGAATAAAAAAACGTGTATTACTGTTATTTATTATGCATTCCTGACTTATCCTATATTATCATAAAATGAAGTTTAATGAGTCTTCCAGCATAGTAAGCATCCAACACAGAATTGAACGATATTATGTAATAATAATACATCGATGTAATATCAGAATAATATGTAAAGCATAAGTTTCTGTTTTGCAATAATTAGCATATCTCGTTTACTTATCGCGTTTATTTGACAATATTACAGATATGCCGACAAACAAATATATTTAATATGTGTATAGTAAGATGTGTTTTATCATTTTAATTATGATGACAATTTCAGCATCAATTGAAGCAATTGAATTTAAATCAGTCATGTGTTCTTATTCTAAACCATCAAGCATATTTTTACACATTACACGTAAAAATTCTAGTAATATAGAATAGATCTACTGCGTGTGTAAAATAACAATTAACAGAATATGTTGGTTCTCTGGGTCATCATCATAAAAACAAAAAACCTTATCTTAAAAGACTCTTTAACTCTTTAAAACGTTATTTTTAAAATTTGAAACAAATACCACAACTTAATTCAGTCATTATTTCCTTGAAGACTCAGGTTGACAACTCTTACTTTTCATGTGACTTTTGATAATTCGGGCTTCAGTGAATTCTTTCCCACACAATGGACAAAAGTTTGGTTTCTCACTTATATGTCTTCTGATATGACTCCAGAGCTCTACCTTACACCCGAATTTCTCATCACAAAATACACAAATATGGGGTTTGATGAATCTTCATGTGTCTTCTCAGTCCAATCGGGTATGCGTATCTTTTGGAGCAGATATCACACTTATGAGGCTTTTCTCTTGTATGAGATATAATGTGAAGATTCAATGAATAAGAGGAGGTAAAACTTTTTGGACACAATTCGCACGCATACGGGGTTTCCTTAATATGTCCAAGGATGTGGCTTGAGAGTGATGCCTTGTTGGTGTATCCTTTTTGACAAAATATGCACCTATATGGTTGCCTTTTACTCAGTTCAGTATTATGGGTCTTGATGTGCTGTCGGAGACCTCCTCGCCGAACAAACGCTTTGGAACAGATTTCACATTTATAATTCGCTACCTTGGCATGACATATCTTATGCCGATTCAAACTTATCGTGTTGGAAAAAGTCTTTTCACAAACGTCACATTTGAATTTCTTATCGTCTAGATGGATCGCTCTCATGTGATATCTTAGGCCTTGATCACCCTGATAAGCTTTAGGGCACAATTTGCACTTGTAAGGCTTTTCACCCGTATGCCCTCGAAAATGTTCTTTGAACTTTGAATTTGTAACAAATGATTTGCTACAAAGTGTACACTTAAAGGGCTTGTTCTCCTTGTCATGAAAAAGAAGAACGTGATGCTTTAAAAATTTCAATACCCGAAATGACTTTGAACAGATATGGCATTTGTGAGGTCTATCTTTTACATGAGTTTTAAGGTGTCTATTTAAATTTGTAGTATTGCTGAACCTCATATTGCATGTAGGACAGGTATACGACTTTTCGCCTGTATGAAATCGAATGTGGATGTCCAAGCTATATTTGTCACCGCACTTTTTACCGCACAATTCACATTTTAATACTTTATGTTCAGTAACGAAATGTAAGTGCCTTTCCTTTCTACCGAATGAAATCACGTTGCAATAATCACATTGATATGATGGCAGGAGATGGCGATTTTCTTTTATATGATTTCTAATGTGCTGATTCAGACTCGATCTGCAAACTAGAAGTATGTCACAGAAAACACATTCAAAGTTCCTTTCTTTGTGATGGATAGTGGCCACATGTTGATCCCGGTATTTCGTCACAGTAAAAACTTTTCCACAAATGTAGCATCCATTTGTCTTAAATTTGCTGCTGTTATGGCATCCCAAGTGATTTTGAAGCGTATTTTGATTATAGAATAGCATTCCACACTTTTTACAGTCAAATCTTCGTCCTTTACATTTAGTCTTTGCGTTGTGACGATGGAGACTTGACTTTGAACTGAAATGTCTTTCGCAGGATATGCATTTAAAGGAAAATTTTCCAACTTTTTCTTGTTGACTGCTTGATTGGTCCACCACTAGTTGCTGGTCGTTAACCAACATTGTTCTCCTCTTCAGACTCTACACGAAAACAAATGATTGGAAATTCAACTAAAACAAATCATGTTGAAGATGTACAAATGTGTTTATAAAATTCTCTGAATGTTACTCTTTTAAGTTTTAAATTATATGATGTTTAAATTTATTCACTTTAGAGAGCAGTTTTCTTAAAGTATGAATTGTATTTTACTTGTTTCTTCTGGTTGGTATTAGGAAGACAAATGAAGTAGAATGAAATTTTGCATTACGGAATTTTGGATGTAAAGAAATGTAATGCTCAATACACCTAAACATATTCTGGATCAGACGAGACCAAAACAAAACAACATTATGGGATGTATGAAATCATTTCAACATTTACATTTATTTGGTGTTCAGTATTCATTCATACCGTCTATCATGCATCCAAGCAGTATTATCTTATCATTGTTATCCGGTGTTTCATTGGGGTTTTCGCCTCTATATGCCAGGTTCACTTATGATTGCAACTATCGCAAGCATGAATGCAAAGTAACAAAGTGAATTTTTGTTGCTTTGGACATGAGTCCCATCGTCGTATCTCTCAGCATGAAGCTGTTAGCTTTTTTTGATGCTTTACGTGGAAAGGGTAACAATTCAGCTTAACATGTGGAAAGTGTAATTCAAAAATCTGTGATTTTCTTAAGACAATTGTATAGAACGAATGAATGAATGGCCATTTGTACAAAATCCGATTACCTTTTTTTCAGTTAAAGTATTCACCCTCAGACATTGATCAACTAACACATTTCTGTCAAAAATTTCTTGTATATTTTGAATGAGCATGGTATTTGAAGCATTATGA
The DNA here is from genome assembly GCA_034700605.1 of Willowsia nigromaculata. Lineage (NCBI taxonomy): Eukaryota > Metazoa > Arthropoda > Collembola > Entomobryomorpha > Entomobryidae > Willowsia > Willowsia nigromaculata. Next base: position 5,678 of record JAQIXX010007468.1, on the reverse strand, counting down.
GTACCGATCATGTTGTTTTTCATGAAGCTTCGTCGTGAATACTTACGTATACATTGTTTAGTAATTCTACGTATCACCAACTTAATAGCAACAGAGACAAACAATGGACTCACGTTCTTTATAAAACTTAACAAATGATCTCAACAATGGAGTGTAATATTAAGTAGGTAAAATGTTATCCTGAATAAAATAAAATTTAGTTGAAGATTTTTATTGTTGCTAACTACATGATTAAATATAATGTTTTATTTAATGTAACTAATATTCTAGGAATGATTTACCTTTTATTGGAAGTACATGCCACATAAAATTACATATGGAATTTATGCATGCATTACAATATTTGAGATTTATAAACATTATCTACTATTAATGTCCACACAACATAAATCTGTTGTAGATTTCTTCACTAACTCACTACAAATACAAATTAATCATTTCATTACTTCATTTCATATATTGACCAAATTAGTAAATAATGGTTTTACATAATATTATACTGAAACTAAGCAAGGCATAATATAAACATCACATCAAACGTATTTTCATTATAGTAATCTACAATGCGAAGGATATATATTCAAATATTATTGGTATAGATCTTGCCTAAACAACTGAACAATTGATTTTCTTAAATATGCATGTATCTTATAACTTATGGTATCCAAACAGTGAAATTCTAATGTTATTTTACTGTACTGTAAGAGCTGATATATTTTAAACAATTAGTACGTGCTTTAATGAATACGTTGACAATTCTTGGTTTCCATATGTCTTTTGATTTTTTGGCCGTCAGCGAACTCCTTGCTGCACAGTGGACAAAAGTTGGGAGTCTCATGAATGTGTCGTAGAACGTGACCCCAGAGCTCCTTTTTTGTAACATATGCCACATTGCAAAATACACAACTATGTGGCTTGATGCCCTTATGAGCCATCATGTGTCTTGATAGTCCCTTTGGATACGCATATCTTTTCGAGCAGATGTCACACTTGTACGGTCTCTCTTTAGTATGGGAAACCATATGAAGATTCAAGGCTTTGTTGGTGGTAAAACATTTTGGACATAACTCGCATATATACGGGGTTTCTTTAATGTGCCCAAGAATGTGACTTGAAAGTGCAGCATTGTTTGTATAACCCTTCTGGCAAAATACGCAATCGTATTTTTGCCTTTGGCTAAGTGCATTTGAATGGGTCCCCATATGCTTTCGGAGACCACCTCGTCGAACAAATGCTTTAGAACAAACGACACATTTATGAGTTGCTTCCGTCATGTGGCATTTCATGTGCATATTTAAATTTGTCCGATTAAAAAATTCTTTAAAGCATATTTCACATTTAAAATTTTTCTTGTCTGAATGAACTGCACGCATGTGACAACGGAGACCTTGTCCACCTTGATAAGCTTTAGGACACAGTTTACACTTGTAAGGCTTCTCGCCTGTATGATTCCGGGAGTGATTATCGAAGTCAGCTTTCCTTGCAAACGTTTTTTCACAAATACTACACTTATATGGTCTATTCTCAACGTCATGATAAGTGAGGATATGATATTTCAGAGTCATTGGTTGTGAAAATGACCGTGAACAAACCTGGCACTGATAAGGTCGTTCACCTGTATGAGTTCTAAGATGATTTTTTAAGTGAGAATATGTCATGAACTTCATATTGCATAAATTACAGCTATGTGACTTTTCACCTGTGTGCGTGCCTATGTGAAGCTCTAAGCCTAGTTTGGTGGTACACATTTTCCCACACAACTCGCACTTTAACTTTTTATGCTTAGTGTTGAAATGAATACGCTTTTCCTTCTTTCCGAATGAAGTTACACAACAGTAGTCACATTTGTATGATTTTAGAAGGTTGAGATTTTCTCTCGTGTGATTTCGAATATGTTGATTTAGGCTTGCTCGAGTCACTAGACGCATGTCACAGAATACACATGCAAAATTCCTCTCTTTGTGATGAACACTGGCCACATGTCGGTCCCGGTCGTGTTTTAAGGTAAAAACTTTTCCACAAATTGGGCAGCCATTCGTCTTGAAAATGCTTTCGTCGTGTTTTTCCACATGTTTTCGGAGAGTTTTCTCACTGTAGAAACTCTGCCCACATATGTGGCATTTAAAGTTTCGCCCATCACATTTGACCCTTTCTTTATGAATACGAAGGGAATGTTCACTCGTAAAAGATCGTTTGCAGGAAGAGCATTTAAATAAGGCATTTCCATCCATGCTTGGGCGATCAGTGAAAGATGGTTGTTATTGCTATCAGTCTGAAAGCACAATTAATAATCAAAATCCTTTTAAGATTAGCAGTCATGCAATGGAATTCAAATATTTGTAGAGCTTTGTGCTCATACCAAATGCAAGGTACTTCAAACTCAAGCTAATTATATTTTAACTGTTATTTTTTTAGCAGAACTTTTATTTTCCATGATATTCAAGTTCAGTTTCTATGTCCCGCGTTGGTGTAAACGGTTATGTCTATTTCCGTTGGTGAAGCAGAAAGTAATAATAATCCTTTCTAAAAATATTGTGAAACGATAACAATAAAAACATACGCATGCACTGGAGAGTATGTGAGAAGATGATACAATGTACAATCAGACTACCAGCATGCTACCAAATAACCTGGAATTTTTTAAATAAATATGATATCTGTATTACGTATGCACTGATTGTGAGTGAATTATACAGAGCTGAACAGCAACAAAAATGAATGAATATTATAATACAAAACTTCAAATCCAAAATGCATGAAACATAAAGCTGTTTGGTTTAAAATTTACTTCATACAATATACAACTCTCTGTCAGTTCGCTTGCATTTCTGCTTATTTTGTTTTGTTAGCATTTGTAAGCATTTTTATCTTATTGTTTGATTTCAGAGTTTACTGAAACACATAACACTTGCCTTTCCCTAGATACCTACTTTGTTGGTTTGATGATTTTGCGTATGCATGCATGCATGTAGATGAATTTTGTGGCTTCATGCCTTACATACATAAATAGGGCAGTGCAGTCCAGCTTAATTTGACCAGCTTCACATTCAAGTCAATGAAGATATAATTACTGGTTTGGTGTTGGTTGTTTATTTTGTTTTCTGTTCAGTTTAGTATCCCCTCTGTACAGGCAGGATAAAAAATTATATGATAAAGATTCATATGATAAAATTTTTTCGCCAAACATAAATGTAAAAGATAAAAATGCTTGACTGGAATGGCAATGCAGCTTTCATAAGAACCAATATTAAATTTGAATGCACAGGTACATAATGATGATTTCATACCGCATGTCTAAAATAAAGGTAAACTTGCTTTATTTGATCGCAGTCCTTATTCCTTTCTATCCATTACATTTCTCCGAAAATTCAGTACAATAGTTTTCAGAATGAAGCAATATTCTCTCAACACCAGTTTAACAATAGACATGAGTATTCAAAGAGTAAGACGCATTTTAGGTAACATAACATTATTCTTGCTACGTTAACATCAACCAATGATTAGTAACCAGTTTTAGGATCTTCCTTTTACGTATTTTGCATATTGATTAGTTCCTTTAAGTTTTCTTTTTATTAACACTATAAAATTTCTTCTTAAGTTAAAAGAATCCTACTTTTGATTGATTTATGTAACCACTATGCATGTTTTGCTTTTGATTTCCCTCTAAGATGACAGTATCCTTTCGGTCAACGTGCATGGGCTGGTAAGCTTAATGAGTGAAATAAGCCAATACGAAGTTTTTCATGATGTATATCAACCTTGCAATTCAATTAATTCACAGAATTACGCAGAAGCATCCGAAAATATTTCAAAATGTTTGCAAATACAAAATGAACTCAAAATATTTGAAGCCTTTGAATTACCAATGCTTGTTCTACAATAAAAATCCTTTTCACTTGAACCTTATGATAGCAAAGATAGCATGATGTGATGATACTAAATTCAACAAAAGAAAGTAGTAATGCAACATGGGTTTAAGGGTTCACGTGTCTTCCAGTCATCCGTTGGATGCATTTTTCTAAAATTTCCCGATAACAATAGGTTAATGCAACAATAGGATCCATCACAAAACATTTATTCAATGATCAATTCCAACAAATGAACATTTTTTTTACAATTTTCATCTGAATGAACAGTGGCACTGAAGTACTCATTTTTTACTTTTGAAGTCTATGAAGAGTTTGGTGACCAATATTGGTGCATTTACAGGATTTAAATATCTCATTGGTAGCAAGATTTTAATTGGTTCATTACCATCGATTCGCATGCACATATGATAATGATTAAAATTGACGAAAATATTCTTCCTAAAATGTGGCATCTGTTAAACAATATTATTTTTTTACATGCTACTGTGAGTATTAACAATAGCTGATTATATGGGAATAATTACGAAACCATGACTCACACACACCCAGACACATGGGCATATTATTTCGAACAACTTGTAATGTTGAATGCAGAAGGTATTACTCAGTCAATGAGTTCGAAGAGTAAAGAAAAATGTAAATAATGATGTGTCAAATACTACTACATTACGTGTTAATAAATAAATTATATCATGATATCTATGCATACTTAATACTGGATGCATAATTTAATAGAAAAAAGTTACTTTATTGCATTCACGAGATGACTTTTTAAAAATATTGTCAATATCATGCAATTTTATGACAAAGGTAATATTTTTTCGAGTTAGAGCACAGGTATCTACACACATCCGGAAATTTCGGAAGCGATCATCCTATTCATAAAAATTAGAAATAATGGCTTTGTAATGTTAAGTATTGTAAAGGCAAAAAATAAGTTTTTTACTTTATCGCACAAACAAAAAATGAATATTAAAGATCAACAATATGAGAATCACCGCACAGATGAAAGTAGGTTCAGCGTCACAGGAAACCTGGCAAAATATATTAATTCATCATGTCAATCCAATTAAAGAAATTAGCCCTAGTTTTAGGGGTGTTCGCATTGCAACAGGAATCTGGTCTTATTGCTGGACAAGTGTATTTTGAGAATGGCGCACCCATTGTGAAACTTGCTAATGGTGGTCTTGTCTCTGGCATTGTGAAATCTTCAAGGGATGGGCGTCCTTACAATTCCTTTGTAGGGATTCCCTACGCAACAGTCAGAGAAAGATTCCAAGAGCCAAAACCAATTACAACACCTCCATGGCAAGGGGTTCAGAGTGCCACAAAACCAGGGCATATTTGCCCTCAAATGCCACTCGGCAATAATGGTACAGTGTTGCTTGGCGATGAAAATTGCCTCACCTTGAATGTGTACATACCCATGAACAACACCACAACCGGAAACAAAGGCTACCCTGTAATGGTGTGGATTCATGGAGGAGCTTTCATGATTGGTGGTGGCCACTGTTACAAACCTCAATTCTTTATGGACGAAGACGTAATAATCGTCACCTTAAACTATCGCTTAGGTGTATTCGGCTTTCTAAGCACTGGAGACAACGTGATTCCCGGGAATAATGGCATGAAGGATATTGTGGTCGCATTGAAGTGGGTTCAAAACAATATTCAGACTTTTGGAGGAGATCCGAGTTCTGTAACAATTTTTGGAGAAAGCGCTGGCGGAGCTGCGGTCCATTATCTGATTTTGAGCCCAACAACAAAGGGACTTTTTCACAGAGCGATCTCCCAAAGTGGGAGTGCCCT
>JAQIXX010007467.1:0-10791 GCA_034700605.1 Willowsia nigromaculata | reverse complement strand
TATTCACTGCTGATGCGAAAGACTGGCTTGAGTGAGACGCACCAAATCAGCTGTTTCACTCCTTATATATAAGTGATTAGAAAAATTATTGAACTTACATACGATTGATGGTTGTATCTTTGAATTAGTGTATGTATGCATATAAAAAGGTATTATTCTGGTGAGATGAATATTATTATGTATTTTTTAGATGTAACATTTTGAACGTGTTTGTTGTGCAACAATCTATTTACATCTTAGGTTTTGTTAGTGCGGTAAAATAACATAATGTTGATTGTTGTTTCACATTGATATTGTGGATAGTATATAAACCGTGGAGATATCAATGCAATGATACTATTGTCATCATGATTCGCATGATCTTTGTTCTATTTGTATATACAATTGGCGAATTTATCATATGTGTGTAAGACATCAAACAGTGTTGGACAAACAAGCATGCATTTTTATACTTTTGCACTATTTGTTGCTCCGTTCAATCATCTATTCTAGGAAAGGAAGGTTCTCTAAAATCTTTCATAAAGTTACGAATCCAGTGGATCTCTTTCTGTCAATATCTCGTTTTCATTTCAATCATTGCTAACAATCGATTTATTCAAACTCGGAAATTACTTGCACTTTTCATTTTCTAGGATATTTGTAAGGAATGCTTTTTCTAACATGCATTGTTAATCTTGGTAGCTTACAGCTTACAGTACATCAGCTGCATTCGTATCGTAACTAGGACTTGAGGTAAGTGCATCCAGCAAAATGTTCATTGTATCAACCTTGACAGCAATAAATCAGTAGCTCAAAATAGCTTGTTATTACACAAAGCTGCACTCGTTCACTTTTACTCACTCAGATTAAGCCTTTACAAAGCAATATGAAGATTACCTTTGCTCAAAAGAGCCTCTCTTTCCAGCTATGAAAAAGGTGTACCTTGTCACAATCGGAAAGAACAGCAATTTAAATGAATGAAAGCGAAATTTCTATTATAAGAAAAGGAGAATGTGAAAAGTTTCTATGCTTGAGACAATCAATGTAACACACTGGTACAAGGACGACCTAAATGCTGAGAAAGTTGAAGATTTTATCACACATATTTAATCTTCTTTTCCGTAGATTCATTTAAAAGTAATATGCTTATGCAAATAACCAATGTGAGTATGGTTGTACTTCATAGAAATGTCTCAAAAACATGAAAATACAAACGCTGCAAGCTAACTTATGTTAGGAAACAAAGTTTTGATAGGATTGATATTCGAACAATCATCTTTATCATGATCAAGAATCTAAAAACCACCAATTTACAGCGGCTTTTCTACAATGAACTTCAAGTCAGAAAGTTTGATTCGCAGTTGGCTTTCTGGCTAAACATACGTCTTTCACACTTTGATCTATGCACCCACCCCTTAATTTCATACCAAAACAATCGAATTTTACAAACATCCTACAAGAACATCGTTTTGCAGTTTGTGTTATCGGTATTTACAAACTACTTTAAAGTGCAGGTTTACATCACAGCACAGCTTGTCATTAGCTCCGTCTCATTATAAAAAATTGTCATGAATTCATGTGTTCAAGAAACAAATCAACTGATTCTACTGCCACTACCAAAATGCAAGTATGAGTTCACTTGTAAGTCATAATGCTACTTATTAGCAACTCAAAATTCCGAGTGATAGATGCAATCATGAATCGGAATCTGAGCAACACGCTTTTCAAATTTCGCACATAATATATTATCAAATATGCGCTTTAGAGTAAATCAAAGCAGCCAGTACAAAATACGCATTTAGGGTTGCTGTTTAGCTGTATATTGGCGAATTCACAAATCAATCAAAAATGCATCAATTCTGTATTATTATTTCAACGTACTATATAGTATTATGCACTAAGAGATACGACTATAGCAGCCAAAGATGATTAAACTTCAATCTTTTGAATGTAATGCATGTAAAATAGTCTATACGTTTATATTCATGTAGTGTAATAGCTTATATGGAGTTCAGTACTTCAATATTTCAAGCCTAGTCTGACATGAGTACATGAGTCAATCTCAATGAGCGCTATCTCTAATTCTGCCTTTAGTTGAGGGCTAAGGAAAAATTCGAGTACAAAAATTCAAAATTCTATTCCTACAAATAAATGCAATGCTATACGACGATGATGATGCACCTGCCTCTGATTTCTTCTTGATGTTTCTGATATGCAGCAGTACAAACAGTAAAAATTATTTCTTGGTTCAACTCACCGTTTGGCTGTTTCTTTCATGTACAATTTAAGTAGTGACTACTGCTTACACGAATGTTATGAGCGAGCGAGACAGGAGAAAATATTAGTGAGAAGAGTGATGAGGATGAATATGTTATCGCAGGTGAGCAGGTTCTTTCCTTACTACTTCATGCAACGCAAAAGTATTATGCCTTCTCATAATAAGAAAAGTATAACAGAAAACACGGTAAAGCAATTGTGATTTTTCTTGACATTGCTGCTACCACTAACCATCATGATAGTATCGTTATCATATATACGCAAGTAAAACTGATACAGTAAAACTCATCATATCAGTTACTCGAGCTAGTTTAATGCACAGTGAAGAAAAGAGGTATCGCAAAGATTTTAAACAATACCTGATGTTATAAACTAACGCAGGATGAAATCAACATTTTGCCGAATTCATATAATACATAGCATGCATTTATATGCTTAGGAAAGACGTTATAAGTTTGACAGTGTACCACTACAAACTGATTGATTATTACTGCATACTGCATCATTATTTGCATTTTGCATTACAGAAATTATATATTTGTTGTAGTAAATACTGTGCTTTCGCCTAAAATAAAAAATCAATGTTTTGTATGTTATATTTCTAACCTTTAATTATTATAGCAGCTGTTTCTTTTCTAAAAATAATAATGTTTCGTTTAGTAAAAGTGTTACTAATTCATGGTGTAGCTATACCACAGTGATAAGAAGGATGAGCCATTTTGTGGTATTATTGTGAGTTTGGGAAATTACGTATTATTTGTATAGCATTTGAAAAGATCTGAAAAAGGAAAGCGGGCAATCAAGTGAAGTGCTATAATTTACTTCCAGAAAATCGACTCAGAGCAAATTATTATCTTGAAACCGAGCATACTGATAGCTTTTATATTGAATTAGTTACCAAAGATTAGCTATGAGAACTTATTGTTGTGGCAGACCCCTGCAAGACGCACTGAAGATATGTGCCATCTTAGATTTGGTAAGAAATTCACGTTTTTTATTGAAACAATGTTCTCATATACACGGGCGTGAATGAGAGATGAATTTGTTGGATTAAACGAATTATAATGTTTTATTTATAACTCTTACAATGGTCATATTTTATGTATGTATTTTGCATCCGTTAATCTTCTTAAGGAGATGAAAGTTTGAAACGCCTTGAACGGGCAAATCTGCAATCATGAGAAAGAAAGTAACATGCGCATAATAACTTCTGAGAATGAAAAATATATTAGGTTGACGCGGTAGAAAAAGGCATATTAGCTGTATCAAATGTGTGTTGAATCAAGAGATACCAAAGCAAATAAGGATATTAAAGTAAAATTAATAAATGTTTGTTAAAACCCTTACAGTTTTTTGACAACATTCAAGTGGCCATGATTGTAATCAGCTTCTTTTTCCCGGATTACCTACCAGAAGAATATTATCAATACCGCGTTCCATCTGTACCTAATCTTACTAGAAACAATGGAACTGTACCCAGTGTGTATAAGCCTCAAGAAGATCCAAAAAATGCGCCACAGGGTAACATTATTGCTCGTATTTTAACATAATTTCGCCTCATCTCAATCGATAAGGTTTCACAGCTTTTCGTTTTGGTTTTGCAGAAGAACAGGACTTTCGTCTGTATTTGGCAGGATTGGGGTTCTTGATTTGTTTTGGAAGTACAATCTCTTTGTTTTATTGGCTGTTCACTGGAGCCAGAGAGGTAATTAAATTGAATACCAACATGTGTACTTTTGTAAAGGTTTTTTCGTTGTCTGTAAAGTTGGTTTCTATTCTATTTTGGCCTTTTTGTGTATGCGTATAATTTTTGCAGGGAAACATGACCAAATGTAGACGATGGTTTTGCGTTCGACTGATCTTCCTCACATTTCTTATCATTGTCACAATTTACAAGTTGTCCACCCACAACTATTATGGATTCGACGGGGTCATTGAAGCTTTCAAAATTTACAGCATATATGAAATTTGTCTCGTTAAATCTTTCATTGATCTTCAACACATAGACACACCGATTCTGATGAAGGATCGTACCAGTGCAACTACCTCCACCGTAACTACAACTGCCTGATATACCTATAATAACTTAAAACACAATGCTTAATTTGTTGCATACATATTTTGTGGATGTTTTCCTGTGATACAGAAAAAGAGTACTTTGCTTAGCATAATATATAGACATACTGACGTATTTATAATTTATACATACATTGATTTAAATATTTTTGTTAAACATTGATAGTCTAGCTGTATAAACATGTAAACTAAAAGGTTAACGCACAAATCATCTTATTTCCTATGATGTGACATTTTTTGTCCTGTCCTACTTTTCGTTCTTGTTGAGTACTAGGTCGTTCAATGGTCAATCATATTCATCGTCATGTCATGGTTGCGCTTAATTTGTAGTTGCAGATTCTCAAAAAAAATCTATTTTCGTACATATACATATGCATCTTGCATTGAAGCAATAATCATGCATGCTGAAAAAATCCTCCCGTCAACGATTTTGATTTTACACATATTTGAGTGAATATCTAATTATAAGCTTATTTTTCGCTCTTATTTGCCAAATTTCGTAATTTTATTTGATCTTCAAAAATGGTGGAAATAATTAATGCTGAAACGAAGTCGAACTTTACAGAGGATTTTCATCCTCATCCATTGATGTTACAACCGGTAATTTTTAATTCAATATTATAATATCAAAACTAAGCTCATTATGAAATCACACAGAAGCAAATTATGATGACAGGTGCTCGAAGTTTTATTCGATAAATGTGATTTTGAAACGTTGAAAATTGGCCGTCAAGTCTGCAAGCAATGGTTGGATATTTCAGCAACAGCATTCAGCAAAAAATCTGTAGTCAACTTTTACAGCATGTATCCAGAAACCTATGTAGACTTGACAAATTGCATACACGACGGTTATGAATTCACACCATTGAATGTGGCGTTGACACTATCGCCTTTGTATGGAGAGCCTATGTACTACAACCGAAATCTAACGGTGTGTCCGTGGCATGCGTGCGAAGAATGTATTTTTCCGTTTGGGGAAACAATCGAGTCATTGAAATTTTATGCTTGGGATTCTGTTTCAGAGCGACTAAACGCATCACTCTTTAGTCAACTTCTTATGACCCCAAAATATCTTAAATCTCTGGAAATAAGCCTACTCCCAAGCGTAATCTCATTTCACCCCTTGTTCCCACGCCCTTGGAAATCCCAGCCTCCTCTCCATTACCTCAAAACACTGGTCATGTATGGGAAAGTGGAATGTACAAAAGATTTTCTCTACAATTTTCTATCAGCAATGCCAAATGTGGTTAATGTCACGGTAAACTGCTGTTCTGGAGACTTTCTGGACTTATTTTGTGCTGCACTGCATGATGTACCGCTGAGGAAAGTTCAACATCTCAAGCTAAATTTCGTTGGAACGTTTACAGACACCCAAATACAGAATATTGAAAGAGCAAATCTACCTCTGCGAACACTGCATACAGCTCCAAGATCTTGGGTCACAAATTTTGACGAATACAAACGGTTGCTAGCACAAGTGGCCGCTACACTGGAGGATGCAAAACTTACAATATGCACAAAAATATCAAACTTTGAACAGTACATTGTCATACCATTCATGCCAAAGCTGAAAACTCTCCGGTTGCAAAGCTGGCGAGGAGGTCCTGGCTTTTGGAACCTGTCGTTTGTAAATAATCTACCTACTCTGGAATGTTTAATTATGGAAAGGAGAGGTTTATTTGCGCCAATCCAGAATCCAGATGAACGTTGCTTTATCAAGGATAAAGGTGTACTACTTCATAGGAACCTGAAAAATCTTGTCCTCCCATCCATGCCATTATTATTTCCACATCAAGGGTGTTTGACCAACTTGCTCAAAAAGTTTCCGAATTTGAATAAATTGACCTTAAGCGCAAATAATGTATGCTTGGAATGTGTTTTCCAATGTGTCCCTAACCTTGAAGACTTGACCATCGCCGAGTATTCGAAAATAACGGATGATGGAATTACGGGGTTAGTCAGTGGAGAAATATTAGAAAGCAACGATTCCGTCTGTTGTAATGTAAGGTTGGGAATCACTGCCTTGAAAGGTAAGGATGAAATCAAGATGACATCGTTATACCAATGTACAAATACATATAAACATGTAAAACCGTTCAAAACGTTTAAAAATTTGTTTGTTACATTTGCCAAATGTGTCAGGATTGAAACGCCTGGAGCTGGATGGCTTTTGGGGGCACATTACAGACTTTTCCATAGCGCATGGAATAATGCATCTACAGAAATTAGACTCTGTCATTTTACGTGGTTGTAAAGTAAGTTCATTGTTATTATGACTAATGTGCACTGTTCAAATTACTTACGATAAGTCAGTCATGCTACGAAGAAATATTGCATTATGGTTTCTGTTAAAATAGATTACGGAATGGGGAAGGAAAACCTTGTCGAAAATGCAGCTAACAGTGGTAGGACATGATAGTTTTCATATATTTGAGCCGGAACCGTTGGAAGACATAATCATATAAAAGTCAAAATAAGATGCTGGCACAAGTGTGTCGTGTGTCATGCTTTTCGTGTGAATTTTTGGGATTGTAATAGCATACTAGTTATCAAAAAATGATTATCGAAATCTTACAATAGCTTATATTAATTATTTCAGACCAGAAATAAACTGGAAAATTTTTAATCTTGACATTGATACTTTTATATTGTATTACAAAATTATAACGTTCTAAAATACACATAAAACATGACTGACAAAGACATAACGAAGGATACGACGTGAATTTTTTTATACGGGCTCATTTTATACGCAAATCGTGCATAATTGTAAATTGAACATGGGTAAATTTTCTTTGATATAGTATACTGGTCACATTAAAAGGAAAAGTTTAAGAAAGCTAGTTGCCTGCAAACGCTTTCATATTGCACATTCTATCTTGGATTTTACATTCAATAAATTGGCAACTTCATGCCGTAATGAGCTCAATCGAAATTCTCACCGAAGCAAGTGTAAACAGGCAATCTTTGGACTAAAGTATTATTTTTGTGAATTTATATTCTGCAGGTTGATTCTACTTTGCTGTGCTACTACAAACCCTTGGCAAAACTCATACATTGACTTTCCCAAGATCCGTCAGACGGTTTGAGGACGGCTAGGTTTGGCATTGCTTGCAGGTGTTTCCAACCTTCCTCGGTTATCTGAAAGTTTTTAGACAGATTCAGTAAATTGAAAAACATTTTGTGCTTGGCTGCTTGAAAATCTTCAACTATTTAATTTAGTACCAGTACCAGTTTGGAACAAAGCTCTAGGTGCTTTAAGCGGTGCATATGAAGGAAGCCATGATGAACCGATAAATTTGATATTGTAGTAGACATGCCATAATTCGTCATGATGAACACTCGCAAGGCTGGAAGCGACAACATAATACATGATAATATATAATAAGAAAATATGAGTGTATGCATTGCATTTTCACATTTCTTACATTTGAGGTTACAGATGGATAGAGCATTTTTTGTCAAAACGTACTGACATTCCAGCGAAGTAAGTGAAAGACCAGTGATTCCCTCATCAGTAACTTTATCACCCAAAATCTCCAGTTCCTCCAAATTCTTCCATTCGCCGCAAATCAGTCGTACAGACTCATTGTCAAGGTACATTCTAAGGGACTTGATTTCAGGAAACCATCTAACAAGCTTCCTCACATCCCCTAAACTGCAGTCATAATCTAAACGAAAGGTTCGTAAATGAATTGGCAAGGAAGAACTTTTGAAAACGGATTCCGTATTCATTATCATGGAAGTTGGAAGGATTGGCGGTTCTGTATCTGGAGATTCGCAAATCGATAGTTTCTGCAGTTTTGGAGCGAAAAGCACAAAATTAAAGTCATCCGTGATGGACTCTGCTATTTCCAGCGTAATAAGCTCAGGAAACGTTATGTCAAAAGGAAACATAACAAAGGGTATCGCAAATGGTCCTCTGTATAATGTGAGGTGACGCATTTTTGTACAGTATGTCTTTAAAATGCTGGCCATGATAAGGTCACTCGTGTTCATGCCCACGTCAATATTCAAGTGCGTGAGTGGAAATTTGAGATCCATGAGCAGTTGTGCTATTGGTCCAGTCAGTTCTCCAAAAGTAAAGTCTCTATATGCAAAAATAACAAATAAATTAGCACACTTTACTTTGATTCAATAATTTAGTGAACTTGAATTCAACTTAAAATAAGTACAAATCGTATTCTTGCATCACTTGCACATGCTTTTCTAACGTAGCAGTTATTTTATTTACAGCTCATGCACGATGCGATAATTAAGTTTTTGTTATTCCAATTCAAATGATAATCCTCAGGATTCCTCCTCTAGGCTCAAAAACTATTACTTTCCATAAAATTATTTGTAAAAAAGCGCAAGCGATATGTACTTTGTACTTTTATGAATAATTTTACACATTTGGCATAGTTGAAATTACTTTCCATATAACACGATAGGTAAGCTTTAAGAACTATTCACCTCAAAGATAACTCCAATCAAAAATAGCAACTGACTTACAAAGAGTCAGTCAGTCAGTAGAGTAAACTTTATTACTATCAAATAGCAACACCGAGCCAATAACTTTCAATTAGGAATATTATTACCTATTCAATTATCAAACGCCTCATCCTTAATCAGAGTGAGCAGAATAGTGAAAACAAGAAGCAATAAAACATTTCGCATTTAGGTCCTCTCGCACCCTCGTTATGATTAATTAAATTTATAAGCTGAGTAAATTAGTGTAAAGCTTTTAGAGGCGCTTATTGGTTATTCACATGTTCATGAAGTAAATGCAAGTTAAGTGAAAATTTGGCACATACCCGTTAAAAATATTTAGTTTCTGAATATTCAGTTTAGTTGAGTCTTTTCGTCTGATATTGACCATCTCTGTTAACATTTCGCTAATTCCATGCGGGTTCAAATTGTTTATGAGTAATTGCTGAAATTGGACAAAAGATATGCAAGCATTTGTAACTACACGTACTCAAAATATTCACTCCATTAATATTGATTTCTGGAAATATATGAGACTACCTTCAGGTTAGGATACGCCATGAGAATTTCCATCCATGTTAGCGGAGGTCCCACACGAGATTCACCACCGTAAAATACTAACGAAGTCATATTCCTATTAACTTGCACGCAATGATCAGTTTCCGCAACTTGATTTTCTACAGTATACGACCCTTCGATGTCTTTGTAGAATGTACAGTCTCGAAGACATAAATGCGTCAGGTTTGGGGTGCACTTGAACAAAACGTTTCGTACCATTTCCGCCCCCATAAAACGGCACCAACTCATCTCCAGCGAGTGCATACTAGGTCCAATTTTCTCCCAAAACCGTATTGTTGTCTCAAAACTTTTGCCTACAGTGAGTAGCGTAATTTTGAAATTCCGGAAGAATATTTGCTCTTCATCCTCAAGCGACTCAATATAGTTGAGGAACGTTTTAATGGAAGTGCCCTCTCTAAATAACTCCTCTTGCAGGACGACTTGGGATTTTTGCTGGAGATAAGGGGACGCCAACTCGTACCACAATGGACAAACCATCCTAAGATTTTTAAGGTCCTTTACTGCACAGTACTGGAATATATTTCTGAGGATCTAGGAATGCACACGACGAGCAATTAACACGGGCTAATGAACTATATACAAAATTTCAAGTATCATGTTATGACAGTAGATAAACGATAAACTTACTACTGCATTCATAAGTGGATGACATTCCTCGTCCTCTTCATCAGTTGCTTCCACTTCCGCAGTTTCACAATCCTCACTCTGGACTTCCTCCATTGTTTAAAATAGCTGGAGTATAACCAATTAGACAAAAAGTAGCATTATTAGTAACTCAGCACAAGGCAAAACGGGGACAAGCTTCGCTAAAGCAAATTGTCCTCCAATCAAAAATTGATCATGAAATTTCACTTTGCTACGAGTCGAGAACATTAGCAGTAAATTCCATTCTATCTGTATACGTACTTACCGTTGTTGAAGGTGAAAGTGTCACTTCATTGGTCTATTGTTGTTAGCACTATTCTTATCTCACTAATTTGCCAAATACCAATAAGAAATTTATTGATTCACAATCATTACGATAATGTTGAATGTATTATTAAAATTATAAAACACTTAAATTAATAGAAAGTGTGTGCTTTATTCTATTTATTATGGATGTAAATTGCAAATTCCGTACCACAACGAGCTTTATAACAGCAAAAAGTAATGCACAACAACTAAAGGTAAAACATCGCTTCAAGGCACAAAAATGACAACCTTTTGGTCACACGAGATGTTTAAACTTCTTTACTAACTAACTATATGTATATGCGTCACAACAAAAACAATGTAAAATTGGCGATTTGAAAACAGGCTTAGCTTGCATTTCCCTATACATGCCTGCCTACTGTTATTATTAGCTAGCCGAAGTATGAAGGCTAGGTATTGCAGTCACTAGGGGATGTCTGTTTCCCCTCCGTCCGTCCG
>JAQIXX010007466.1:0-10791 GCA_034700605.1 Willowsia nigromaculata | reverse complement strand
CTTCTTTTGAACAAGCCACTGCATTCCAAAGTTATTGTGAATGTTCTTCATTGTCGAATTTGTATCCAGTAGAGTTCCATTAGGAAGTTTAAAATCATTACTGGGAAGGTCATCGTAATTACCAAGAAGTCCTACAGTTTTATTTTTTATGGTTCCCGCAGCCGAACCAACAATATTCAAAGCTCCATCTACGGCTTTAAAATTGAAAGAGAATCCGGATGCAAAAGAAATCACCGTTTCATTTGATGGTTTCAGAATGATTGTTACACCAATGTGGTAAAGGGTGAACTGATTCTGAAAACTCCAGGGTGAATCATTCTGAGGGAGAGCTTCTTCAGTTGGATTAGTATGTTTATCATACACATTCAACGGCTCCCCATCCACGAAAACGGACAAACCTTGATCTGAATTATTGTTGAGAGCAACCTGAACTTTGACTTCGTATTCATGATTTATTTCCTCCATCACAGCGGCAGTGATAACTGATGCATTGGAATAGTCTTCCCCCAAAGAACTAAATGGCTCCATCCTCACTTGCATGTTGAAGTTTTTGTAGAAATGATCATTGGAGTCTTCGCTGTATTTAACCATCCAGTATTCTCCTGCCCCATTAAATGTGTATGAAAGACCATCAAACGTAGTTATATGTGGATCACCAACAATGCGCAAGGGCCGAGGAGCAACATAATTAGTTCCAAACTCCACCGGACGTTTTTCGAAATACTGTCCGCATTTATCCCAGGTGGTCCTGGTACTTCCCCACTTGCAGCAATACATATATGGCAAAAGATCTTCCAGATAATGCCTCCAATAACCCGTTACACTGTTTGGGCTCCGTCGAAAAACTCGACCACAGCTTGGCAGCCAATGTAAAAGTCGCCCATTTTTATCGTAAGCACATTGAGCTGCTTGGCCTGACGGAGATGCTACGTTCTGTATATATACCGATGACGCCCGCTCATTAAGTAATGCTGTATGAGGGTCTTCGCTTAATGAAAATCTCCAGTCGAGACGAGCTTGTTCAATGATATTTGGGCATAACAAGGTATCTAACTGTGCAGTTGGCTCTTTATCATACCAACTTTGGCACACTTTATCAAAGAAAACAGTGTTTGCAGTAGCATTGTCTAGGTCAACGGTCAAATGGATTAAGTTATCAGTCCCAACTAAACTACTAGTAGGGTAAAGTTTATTTATGTCCTCTCCCGTCTTCAGTGTGTATTTAGCCTCGATTGCTAATGTTCTTAAAAGAATTTTTTCCTTCCGCTGCATTAATGAATTGAAAAGAGTTTTATTTAAAGGACTCATGTGAATCCCGTTATTTAAAAGTGGAGGAGTAATTGGTCCTCTATTCGCCCACTTTTTCCCGTCGTATTCCAAAAGTATAATTTGAACCGTTTCGGATAAGATCTGACAGTTTTTATCGGTTACTCCTCCTGTGCGTGAACTGGAAGCATTGGAGTTATCGACTTCTCGGATTGCTGACATTGCGAGCAGTGAAGGCTCCCATTGTGCAGAAAGTAATAATGAGTTCTCAGTTTTATTGGCAAAAATTAAAGGTAAACTACTGAATTCATGCTCCTTCACAACGAAAATGGATAGTGTGTGAATGGTCGGACTTTGATTTGGATTGGTTATCAGTATGTTGATATCCATTTTACCTAAAGAATAAAGGAAAGGTACCGGGCAGATTAGGGTTTTGGATAAGAAAACTCCTTTGGTTACAGATGGTCGCGATTGGCCCTTATCTAGGTATGTGCAGCTAACATTCGCATTTTCTTCCACGCACAATCCGTGAATAAACAATGGAATATTTCCCATCACAGATACAACAGGAGGATCACTTTGCAGAGTAGGGTTGGACTTGTTACACGGTACGACTGCTGATGATAAGAAAGGCTCAAAGGAAGGCTCCATTACATACGAATCAACTTGAAAAATCCACTTTCCCGGTACATTTACATTGCTTGTTGTGGCAATATCCAAAATGGAATTTGTACAAGAGCCAGGAAGCTTGTATCTCCTCCTCGATCTTCCATAATCAAATCCAGCGATGCCGTTACCGTTACTCCATTCAAGCCGATTATAGGATAATAGTACAAAAGAACTGATTCCATCGGTGGCGAGCACCAACTGGAACGTATTGCGTTTATTACGGAAATTAGAATCTGACGTTGCTTTGTGAGAACCAACATTTCTCCAAGTGACGACAAACAACCATGTTAAACTTATAGTTCGATGTTGGGGAAAGGCACTTCTTACGTCTCTGGTAATTTTTCCCAGATGAAGTGGGTTTGTAGTTTCCATATAGGTCAATGTTGGATCAGCAGTAACTCCTTCGTTAGCGTCTGCCCAAAAGGCCATTACTAAGGGTATATCAGTTACTTGACATTCGCTGCCTACTGATGACGATGCGTGAGCTATAATGCAAACAAAGGTACATATAGATATACATAATATTCAGATAGAAATAACAGACAGATATGAGTGGCAAAAAAGTAAAATGCTACCTTGTCCGAATGATATGAGCCCATTTCCACTTATATGAGTCGATGAGTATGTGTTGTTAAAAAATTTAAAATAGGATCTAACAAAAGAAACTCCTCTTGAATTGTCATCTCCAAAACGAAATCTAAAATTTCCGTCAGATTCCCAAAAGGGAATAAAGTCAGACTCTGAAACACTGCATAAACTTGTTTGCACACTCGCTAGAACGATTGCAGTGATTGCAAATGCTATTGATTTCCATTCGTAATTTAATTTACGAGTTAATGTAGCCATTGTCCTTAATTTTTTGAAAAAGGATTTCTGCTGTCCGTAGATAGATATAGTGAATAAGTGAAGGTAGAATTGAGGAATGGAAACCAAGCCAAAAATATCGCAGAATGTATAGGCATGATAGTTATCTGTCGTTAGATTGGATTCATTAGGAACTCTCCGTTTTTTGACTAATTAATTATTACTTTGAATTCATTAAATACCGGGCATACAAACGTTTTAATACGAATCACATTAATGAGGCAATTCACTTAGTAGAAGTGATAGATGCAGAGCATAAAGACACTTTAACATCGGCATAAACTGTAGACTCAACGTATTTATTTTACCCAGTATGGCGATGATAACCTTAAAAGAGATAACTTCATTACCATAAAATTGGGTTTGTACATTTCAGCCTAAAAGAAAAACAAATAATATTACTGACTTTTTATTATCATTACTGAATTACCAAGTATGACACATTAGTGAGGTTTAACATACGTTGATCTTTCAGTAAATTCACGCATGTTAAGGGGCTATTTCAAAGCTCATTTGACCGCTGATTGCCAACGAATTTTGCTGGGCATCGCATTGCGCCGACAATTTAGATATCATTATAACTAATTGTGCGCAACTGTGCTATGCTATTGGCAACAGAATAGGGATTGCACTTTGAAACAACTCCTTAATGACAAATTATGAGTATAATTTTTTATGTTGGTTTGTAATGCAAAATATATATTAAAATGCATCTGCACTTAGACTGTAGACCACACACATACATATATAGCCATTATGTACATGATGTCAGGATACAGTCTTTGAGTAAGACCAGATATAAGAGCACGTCATTTTAAGTAAAAAACGAAAGATGTACAAAGTGCCAAAACATTTAGTAAGTTAGTGAATAAAAATTGATACAGGAATTTCCTGGAAAGAACTTTTATTTGTCTTTATACCCGGTGCACATAAAGACAAGATAAACATTGAAGGTCGATATTCGTATGAATTGGGCTTGCAAAATTGTTTATATGAAGATTTCTTTCTTTGGTCTTCGTTTATACACTAACAAAAATTTATGGCGACATCGATGCATATTAAATTTAGCAAGTAATCATATTCCTGAGGGTATTTCCTGTATGCATAAGTTTATGATGTATTCCATGCGAAATAGTATAGTATTAAAAATGCAGTGCACCTCCAAAATCGGTTTTCTCACAATGATGGGATAATGCTTATAATATTTTATCCTTATATACTCTTTCTTGGGGAAAATTTTATATTCTTTTTGTAAGCCGAAAAAAAAATATGAAACCGCGGTGATGTATAATTTCAGCGTAAAAAGTTATGTCGGCAGCCACTGATAAGATAAGACGATCGAAGAAATTAAAAATACTGAAATGCAGGTCGAATGTCAAACTCATTTTGGTCGCACTCTCACACTACATAATTGACTTTATCTTTCAGTTTACACTTACTTTTTATCGACTCCTATTCACGTTCTTCAGGAATGAATTGAAGGTTGCGGCATTGTGATGGCCATCTTGTAGAAAAACTAGAAACCAAAAGTAACGGTTTTTGTTAGAGAATACATCGCAATGAACTAAATGACAAATCCCGAAGGCAGGGTGAGTTATAGTTGGTGCTTGGTTTCTTTCTTAAGACGACGTGTTTAAAAAGGTGTATCCAGTTCCAATATGTGGGTAAAATTTTAGAAAATTAATTATTGATTAGCACATAATGTACTTCAAGGTGTAGGCAAGTTATTATATCTATTAGAATGCAGTACAGTTTACGTATTGAGGTCTGTGATTAATGATAAGATATCTAAAGAATGAGAGATTGCTGCAACATATTCTCTCAATTGCTTTGCTACAAAGCTAAACCGACCAGCATCAGTAGCAATAGATTCAACAAATTATATTCTACATGTTGTGTCTTCCCATCTTGTTAACTTCACGGAACAAATCAATAAATAATGTAGAACACAGGATCGTAAGATATTTTGATGGGATTTGGCTAGATTTTTGCAAATGCTACATGAATTTGACATGCACTATTTTCTAGTTTTCTTAACCTAGCTAAAATTTTAAAACTTAGCGTATAACCAATATAGTACCCTTTCTTTATGCCAATTCCTACCCAATGTTGTAGCATCTTTGAGGTTTTAATTTTAGTGCCACTTCAAGGAAAAAATACGTGCGTGATAAGATGAAAGCTCGCTTGCTCATGTTCTAACAAGTGAAAGTATCCAAAAACTGGAAAATACTAAAGAAAAAAGATAGGATATAGGATACGCACCAAAATTTCAATTCTTACTTGTTGTTTCGAAAACAAAAAATTGTAAAAAAAAAGAGGAGTTATTCAAATTTATTCAGTTTAAAAAGGACAGACTACGTAAAAAAATCTGAAATAAAATAATTTAAAGAAGAGATTGAAATGAAAGGGATTCCTGAGTTTTCCTCAACGCTAAAGTGGATAATTTCTTCCTTTTGCCTTATTATATACCTAAGTACATATTTTGGACCACCTATAGACATAAATACATCAGTATAATATGTTTATAAACTTCGTGTGCATATGCTCTTGCAATCAGCAGCAAATAGATCGAAATCAGTTGCGACACAGAAAGCTACTCGTTCTTAAATACCTGGATGTGTTTTCGAACAGAAAAAGGCAAGTTCATTCCAAAACACCAAGTAATGCTCTTGTATTTTTAAAAACTCTGAAATACGCTCTCCACGTAGGTACTGATTCAGTATCTATACCAGTATCAGCACCAGTACTACTGAACGTAATATTAAATCGAATTGTATTGCATGTCATGTCGATCTCCTTTTATTACTTTAAGACTTGTTTTCACACTCATGATTTACTCGGTTTATTGAATATTTCAATAGTAGCAGTTTTACTTATGAAAATACATAATATCATAATGAATAGAAGGCATGGACGGAAGCCGGAATGGTTTTCACACAATAGATAAAGCAAATCATACATAATCACGAACTTCAGACTTGCCCTTAATAGGTGTGAAATGTGTGCTTTATGCATAAAAATTTACGAGTTTGAAAAGGAAACAAGCGCATCACTTCGTTTTAATGACGGAATCTTTCGTTTGTCTCTGTTCAATGCAACGTAGAAAGCAATTTATTATCAACATTAATACCTACTCGACTATAACCTATTAAAGACATGAAGCTATAGTTGCATAGTGTAACAAATATTTTAATGCAGCAATTACGCGTTTGTTTGTAATAAATAACCCTGTTTTTACATTTAGAACTTTTAAATACCTACAATTTATTCACAAGGAAGCTATTTAAAACTATAAGAATGCTTTGTGGGTGGGGCGGGGGACGGATGGCAGACCGCGTCATAAATAATAATAAAAATGAATTTACTTATGACGCCTTTAAGGCAATAACTTGAAATCAATAACTAAAATATTCCAGCACTAAAATTGGTGCAGCTTCCAAATTCGATAGCAGTTTAGAATTCCAGGAAACCTTCATACAGTAAAATATGGATATATGCGTTAACCTGGAAAAGATGAACTTCAAACATCAAGTAACTGTATCACACCGTTTTATCACGAAAAAGTGCTTTTAGCGACTATGCAAAATAGGTTCCAACAACTTTCTTTCATTTTGGGGTACTGGTTATGTTATAGTGTACTTATACAGAAATCGCTTTTAGAATTATCGTGAAATCCCAAATAGACGCTGGATGTGACGTCTAATGGGAGATGGATGCGTACAATGCATCATTGACTACTTAGTCTATAGCCAATAACCAATGTGCTGTGGGTGACTTAATTGAGATTTTACGGTATAAACCTAAGTTTGTACGATATAGTATTCTGATTCTTTTCTACATCAAACAGAATCAAATAACCTACTTACGAGATGCTTCTTTATTTTTTTATTTTTGTGGTTCATCGTTAGAAGAGAGTTCATCAGAGTTTATTTCAACCACGTGCTTCGATCGGTCACCCTTTGTCAGGTATGCATACCATTGTGTTCTATGAGTGTAAATATTTACTTGCTTTTCAGTTTTCACCTTGCTCGATTTTACCTGAACGAAATGTGAAAAGAGAAACTCCAGAGTAGGTTACGCTATCTTTATGTATTATCTAAAATTAGGAGCGATCAGGGTCAATAGCAATACAT
Organism: Willowsia nigromaculata; assembly: GCA_034700605.1. Lineage (NCBI taxonomy): Eukaryota > Metazoa > Arthropoda > Collembola > Entomobryomorpha > Entomobryidae > Willowsia > Willowsia nigromaculata. The sequence continues at coordinate 3,859 of JAQIXX010007466.1, read as the reverse complement.
ATATTATTATTTACTTTATAGCAAAGCGGACCATGTATATATATAATGCATGCATGGTCGGCTTCCCTACACAGTTAAGCATGAGAGAAAGTTGATGCATTCCACAAGCTTAAGAAATACACACTGGTAAGGGTCATATGAATTCCTTTCTATTTTTATATGTGTTTTAATAAAATTGAAGACAAATATGAGCATAAACACATCAGGTTATATAGTGGGATTGTGCATTTATATAAGAGCTGGTTATGTGCAGTTCTTGACATTCTGGGGCATTGCAATACACACACGTATTCTGTTGTGGAATTTCATGAAACGGTCAGTTTTGCATTTTTGGCTAGATGTCTTCATTACCTGACATGACACAACAACTGCCTCATTTTTTGTCAAATAAGGTTAAATTCTTTGCATCACCTTACTCAACCTTTAGTAGGTTTGAATAATCTTTTCTTTTGATTTTTGCATAATATATCTATCTCATAGTTTGGTTTCCTTGTTTTAACGTGACTACTTGACTTACTAAAATTTCGATTTTCAAGACTCATTTTACACGCAGCATGTACTATTCACTATTGAATTCTTGTGTTAGGTTAATGTAGTTCGTCGATTGACTTGATTCTCGCTGGTACGATGATTGTACATATCTCAGAATAAACAAGACAACGATAACATCTCACAACTGTTCTCACCCCATGAATTAGAATTCGAATCTACTGATCTACCTCTTTGTACGAATTCTTCAAGGGGTTGAGAAATTCTGATTAACTTGGTAATGGTAGTAACAAACATATTATATGTACCTACTATTACACAAAAATATCTTATATATACATGCCCATTCAACAAACAACACGTCACCATCATGTCGCATCATAATCCTATTTATACGATGTCTACTTTAGCTTTGTGCCTTTGTCTACATAAAAATGTCGAATTTTTGCACGCACAGTGGTAACTCCGTGTAACACACGACAATGCTCTTTCTTACTACAAACGATCAGCTAACCGCCGCACCGAGTTCTTGTCACTGGTTTCGTTGGTCTGGGCGAGAGTGTTGTTCATTTTTTCGTCAGAATCGCGTTGTAGGCCTTGTTCGTCTGTGACAGCACAGAACGGTAATTATAACACTAGTGCTCACATGGTTCCGTGTCCCTACAATTTCAGAACCAACCAAGTAGGTATTTATTGGTAAAAAAACTATCTGTACTTACCATGAGACTATTTGCTCGATCGTAGAGTTTTCATAAATATTATACTGTGATCAGGCTTGTGGTAATCAATTCAGGACAGAGAATTCATACCGAACTTGAGAAATCGTTAAAAGTTTGGGTGCAAAGTTCCGAGCAACACAAGTCAAGAGAAATTTAATCACCACTCAATCCCAAGTGTACTGTGAAGAATCATAAATAATTACTTACACACATGCACAAGAAATAAAAAGTTTACCTGAAGACACACAGAGAATTTTTGAGCTTGTTTCAATAAAGTGAAATAAAATACAACCCATAAAATTTACGATGGCATTGCTCTTACAAGATAATAGTCATAATTTTAACAGATTTTGGGAGCTATTCTCTTATCGTTAGCACAAATCTAACAGTTAATTGATATGATGACGATAATAATATGAAAATTAAAGGGCTCAAAGGCCACGCCACTTAAAACACAAATGTTTTTATGATTTTATTGGATTTGAGCAAGTGTCGACGAGCTGCAATGATCAAACTACATGCATATTATATTATCGTATGTACATGCAATACATACATTTAAATTTATTACGGATGAACATTAAAAGCATGCATGGTGCCATGTAAAGTTTTTTATTCCTCATAGTTATTCAGTGTTAAATTCTGCGAAGTCATTTCACTTCAGATTGAATTGAGTCGAAGAAAGTTGCACAAAAAGTTATCTCTGTCTTCTTCTTCAACAGCTTTAACTCCCCGAGCTGGTTTAGGCTTACTGCACAGGAAAACAAGCACGTCAAAAGGAATGCATGAATAAAGGATCTTCATTGAGAACGACAACAGAAAGAGAGAATATCATTGTCATTGCCACATTATTAAAATCTGCTTGGTTAAGAGTCAGTCATTCAAGTTCTCCTGTGTTTTCTTCAATTGACCGAATTTTTTTTTCAAGAGTCATTATAATAACCACTTGTACCTCTCCCCCTTGTTGAGTGTTGCTGTTGTTTTGTGTTTGAATCTCTTTTTACCTGAGCCTTTTTTTATTGTGTGCACCTCTCATTGTGTACGTGTGCTCCATGCAGAGATACAAGAGTTTCTTCAGATTGGATCAAATCAAAACCTTGTTACATTCATTCATTCAGTTCGTATTGGATTACAACATTTAATACGGTACATGTACTTCTAATGAGCATCATTTCACATCACATCTGCATTCATTTTCTTTTTGCTATCAAGCAAGAAAGCGGACCAAGACTAAAGCAACCATAGAATATTATTCTAACGTTTGTATACACTATAAAATGATACTTGACTGAGAGATAAATTGGTAATCCTCAACAGTGATTCCGACTCCACCGCGGATACTTTTTGGGATAACCTAAACCTATAAGCTCATGCTCATCATCATTATCGTCATCATCACAGTGTTCTGTTCTGGTACAAACACAGCTTAAAAGATCCCATAAGATCTTTGAAAATATCGTTCTTGGCATTCATGCCAGTTGCTGTGAATGAGTTGATGAAATCCTGGGCAATGCATATACGCTGAAATAATCTGTGACACGGGAACAAGAAAGTTTTGCATTCGACTATTTTCCCTACACCACTACGCAGGAATATTTATTTCAAGTCTTTCGATTAATATTACGACTGTCGCAATTCCTTGGTCTCCTAATATTATACCTATAGCTAACCAGTGTGCCAGTTATTGTAGCAGTCTGCCCGCTTGGTTTGATGGCGAGTAAAGTAACTCGGCGTAAGATATCACATCAATAGCGTTTTTTCTCTACAACGAAGACGCATAATGGACCAAAAGGTCTGCCCAGAGAGCCGTTTGTTGTTTGGTTGTGTGCATCTCCCTAGCTGATATGTGGTTCTTGGCAAAATAGTAGTGGAAGGGAGATCATGTTTTGTGAATCGCATTCCACAGTCGGTCTTCTCCGGTTCTTCTGAACAAGTCACTTGCACACAAGCATCCACAGCTTTCATGCCCTCATGAAAAACGATTGTGAAGTCAAGTGAATCGACGATTTTTTTCTCTGGTAAAAACTTTACTTCTTTTTGCTTACTCAACTCCATTCACATTCACATGGAATACTCCACTTACTCCACTGCTAGGTCGTTCTCAGTCTTTCAGACACTGCGTACACTACGAGACTGCTACTACAAGAAAGTCCAAGTTAACAAAGACGTGAGACGGCAATTATAGTGTCGTAAAGTCAGCAAAACGAGTAAACAAAAAATGAGGCAGGCAGACATCCAGAAAGAATGAATGGAGTTCTCGGTGTAATTACCCCTTGACAGATGAAATGCACAGGTGGCTTGTGAACTTTCCTCATATATTTTAATGCTAGAAAGAACATTTCTCTGAGGAGTTATAAAGAGAAATTGTCAGTTAATCCGGAACAGAATCCTGCGTGCAAAGATAAAAGTGTATAACAACTTGTATCGCATTATATACATTTTGGTTTATGTGCAGCGAAATACTAGGTTTGTAGGAATTCAAATTGCTTCATTGGAACAAAACAAACATGAAATCGGGTTGCTACTACTAATAATGCGTAATTATTAAGCATAAGGTCAATTGTGCGTATTGTTCTTAATGAAGGCTGGAAATGCGTGAAAGGAGAAGGAACAGTGTTGATTGAAGGCATAATATGTAGGATACATACGAG